>AYEL01073554.1:0-21042 GCA_000484575.1 Olivierus martensii
AACGAAAAATTAATTAATATATTTTTAAAATATTTTTATAGAATATTTTAATCCATAAATATTATATAATTTTATAATAATTCTGTAAATGTAAATTCGTTTTATAATTAATTAAGAGTATATACAAATTTTATTTCATTTCTTCATGTTTCTTTGATTTATTATAAATGTAGAACAAACCTGTTAAATATGGATCAGATCTAATAGATAGTATATGACTCGTATTTTTGATTGATTTGTGCTGCTGTCGTGATATTGTCTTCGGAACTCTTTCAGCTAACAAGAAATAGTGATCTACTGATTCTTGTTAGCTGAAGGAGTTCCGACAGCAACACTATGATGGCATATAAATCAGGCAAAATATGAATGGTACTCATATTAGTATGTTTGCTCTACTATTTCCATGAAAATTATATACATTATAATAATTGACTATTTATAAATACATTAATTGGTGATTTATAATATAAGTGAATTTTAATTGTTATTATAGGTTATGTGAACTGAATTTATCAATAATATTTTATTATTAAAAATAAAAATATATTTTTTTATTTTACTCATTAAACATGTTATCCGCTCTCATATGACATATATTCTATAAACAAACGGTTTTATTTTTCATTCTAAATACTAGAGGGAACTCATTATAGGCCATAGTCTTTTGGATGATCAATTTAACTTAAAAAAAAAAAACGAGAGCGAAAATTGTTTTAAAGGTGAAAAAAAAAATAGTTTCTTTTCGTTACGATCGATATAACGATTTTTCTTCTAACGTTAAAGAAATAATGATGTGCAGTTTTATAAAAGTAAAAAATTATCATTAGATTTTTCTTATAATTGTCTAATTCAATTCTTATTAATTAAAAAGAATATACAGTATCTTATAATTATATATAGTTATACTTCTTATTCTTATTAAAAATAATGATAAATTTGAATCAAATTCTTATTGATTCAAATTTATCATAATTTTTAATTTAAGTATTAAAATCCCTGATTTAAATATTCCATATAGGCCTACTGTATATACGGTTTTATGTGCAGTTCAACTTTGATATTTGATACTGTTATTTGAACTTTTAAGAATAATATCACGTTTTTCTAGTTAATGATATTAAAGATATTGTAGTGATATTAAGTTTTTTAAAATAAAATATTAGAGTACTGTATTGTTTTATAATATAAAGTTAAAATATTCATCCTGAATAATAAAATTATTTTTATGCTTAATTTAAAATAATCACCCGAATAAAAAAAAAAAGTGATTTCTCAATAAAATGTACAAAATTAAAGTTGCATATTACTAAGAGTGGCAAAATGCCATTTTTTATTTCAAGATTCATCCATCCATCACTGTGATTGACTGCAGCAGAATGAGAACAAAATAAAGTTTGCACCTGCTTCAAAAAGTTAAATTTTTGTCTTTAGTCAAGTGAATGTTTATTAAAATGTAAACATATTCTATATTAAACAATAGTTTCATATTTATATATACGATATTTAATTTCTATACTGGAACTTGATCATATTTTAACTAAAACCTTTATGATTTTATGCATTTATAGAATACCAAATTATTATAAAGAATAAAAATTTAAAATTGTCTTAAAAATGTCGCAGTAGTTCAAGTGCATAAAAATGATAAAATATCTTCAAAACTATCCAATTATGATAAATACATTTCAAGGTGACCTCCAATTGTTTTGAATATCCTTTGGAATCAATTCAAGCCATTGACTTGAAGTGTATATAGAACATAAGTGTATATAGAATAGAACTGCAACTGCGTCATATCGTAAAACAGTTTTTCTTGAACTATAATAAGGAAAAATTATTTAATAAATACACAATAGAAATGAAACTTCAAGTTACTTATTATCGAAATAGGAACAATTCATTTTCTGAATTTCTAAATGAAGTTCAGTAGTATATTTGACTTTCTCCAGGAAGTAAACAGAATTGCTGATAGTTGTATTTTTTTTTCTTTAAAAAAAAGATATTCTGGAATAGCAATAAAATACAACATAAATATTAAATAATACTAATTATTAAACTGCTATTACTAATTTAACTCTTATTAAATTAGCTTTCTAGCAAAATTATTCGTGATTATTTATATATTTTATCAATATCAAATATTTTCATAGATAAGATAACTATCTTGCCCTATATTAATTTAATTTAAATACAAAGAACGCAAGTAGGTTAACCCTATAGTCTATCATTACAGTCATATAGAAAAATTGTTTAAGTGGTTCCTGATTTATTATTTTCTTGAAAGAATAATTCTAAAAGAAATATAAAAAATGTTTTTTTTTTTTTCCCCCTCTAGATTTCAAGAACCCTTATGCAAAATTTAGTTAGAATACCTTATGCGGTATCCAAATGCATATAAAACGGAAAAAATAATTTTCGAAAATACGTTAAGATATGAACAGAACTTCGATAATTGAATCATTATTTTCTACAAACGTTCCTAATTGTAACAAATTAAAACATATAAATATATATATATTTTTTTACTTTTTGTTTGTGCAAAAATTACAGTTTATATAACAGTTGACAAATTCATACACAAATTTTTAAATTTTTTATAAAAAAATTAAAACGATTATTGATTTTGTTGATAGTATAAATTGTATAAATTCTATACGGTACAAAATTTAAAATTGTTAAATTGATATTTAAATTTTTGTAAGATTTAAATTCTGTTTTATAGACTTAGAGGCTATAAACTATATAATATGGTTAAAATGATGTTTAATCTGAATTTTCTAAAAACAGATTGAGAAATTTTGAAATTCGTTGTTAATGTACTGTACATTATAAAATTATGAGGAAACAGTTTATGTAAACAATTTAATTATTTATCACTAGGTGGCGGCATTTTATCAAATGTCGTTACTTATCGTAAGGTTACCATTCACTCCATTTCTTCTGAAGAATATTTTTTTAGTACCATTTTCTTGTTTTTTTGACTTGATTGTCTGGCTGAAAGTTCATTAAGCGGACCCATCATAAAAACCATTTAGCTAAATTTTGATATATTTGCTTTAAATATAAAATGCGTCTAGAGAATTTATGATATAGAAAGATTTGCAAAGAAGTATCTGTATTGAAAATTTCAACTTCAATAGAAATCGATGATAATATATGCACAAAATAAAAATATATCTTAAAAAATATGTTAAACTGCAACGAGAAAAGAAAATAATTTTATATACAATTAACGAAAGAAATGTACAAAAAATTCTCAGCACTTAAATTTAATTTATAGTTTTTAATCAAAGATGAAAATGATTTTTCAATTGTTTGAGTGCAACGTTTACTTTTTTTTTTTTAAATTAATTTTTCGTCCTTTAATAAATACCATCTTTTGCAAAGAATTATTCATGAAATAAATACGATTAATGTTTCATCTATTAATAGTACTAGACACACTAAATTATAACTGACACTTCTGTAGTTGTTATGCCTGATATTTTAGAAAAAATTCATTATTTCTCTGTTCATGATAATGATCAATTCTAAAAATTATTTGTTATATATTAATCACATAAAATGAAATAAATTTAATTTTATAGAATTTTCGTGCTATCATTAGGGTCGACTTAAGGAGAGAATCAAAGTGACACTGGCTCGGGGCCACTAAGCTTAGATAGCTTTAAAAGCAAGTTGAATGGGATTCATTGCACAATTTTGCTACTAATTTAATTGTTACAAAATTGGCTCAGTCCGTCACAATCCTTTGAGTGCAGCTGTCAATCATATTTTAAAAACATGCTATAAATCGTTACAGTTGATTTTAACGAAACGTTTACGATTTTATTTAAGATACATTTTAAACAATTAAATAAACGTAAAAATTTAATAATAGTATTTTTTCAAGATTAGTTCTTTTAAAAAGCTTTTTCTTTTCATTTACTTTCATAAATTTGTTTTTAGATATTTTTATTATTTGATATTTGTTAATTACGTAAAGATTAGTTATCAGTATGAATTCGGTTATTCTGAGATAACATTGTAATTAACTACAAAAAAAAAAACATTAATTATATTAAACTTCCAATTTTTGCAATTTTTATACAAATTATATAAAAATTTGTAACTGCATAAAATTATAACTGTAATGTATTATGATTGCACAGTATTTTATGCTACGTTTTCAGTATATTGGGTATTATAAATTATAAATTATTCTTATTAGGAAAAATAATTATTTAATATTAATTTATTAAGATAAAATGATTATATCGCATAGACATTGATAGTTAGTATTTATAAAAATTTATATTTTTATTACGTTTTAAATATGAATAACTCAAATATTAATAATTCCTCTAATAAACAAAATTATGGATAATACAATACCGGTATATGGTATTGTACCGGTTATTATGGTATAATAAACACCAGACATTTTACATAAGAAACTCTATGAATGATTCAAATATATTATTGATTTCTTCTATTTTTCAGCTTTTAATGATTATTTATGCCTTTATTAAAGTAATTATGTGTGTTTTACATAAATGAATATTGATGTAAGTAGCAAATAACTTTTTTGAAAAAATTGGAACAAAAAAAAATAATAATAATAAATAGGTTCTTTTAATAATAAATGAAATAAGTTTGACAACGAGGGAGTAATTTGCGTATTCTTTATGTGAATAATTACACTAATCAAATTCTGTTTTTTTTTTTTTTTAATATTAAAGTATAAATAAATATTTATTGTAGCGTTAAAAAATTATTTTAATCTTCTATCACTTGAAATAATAAAAAAATATATATTTTTAATTATCAGTTTTACGAAATAAAATTTATAAATGACCATGCAAAGTAAAACTCACAGATTTCACAGAAAATTGAACGTAGATGCATTACTGACCTTGACCTTCCCAAAGTTTTTATGTTTTTTTTTTTTAATTCTTGGTGAGAATACGCTTAAAAAGTAAGAAAATAAAACAAGATACGTAGTAAAAAAATGAAATTACATATATATATGCTCTTCTTAATTATTAACAACATATACATCATGAAAAGTAAAAAATATATACATTGTATACATTCATGAATACATTATAAAAATAAATCTCATGCTTATTTTTTATTTAAGATATAAAACAAACTGAAAATAAAACAACAAAAATATTTTTAAAAATATAGAAATTTTTACAGATTTATATTATTGCATTAATTAATAGACTATATTTTTACTATTTATTGTTACACAGCCAGACATTATAATACAATACATCATCAAATATTGTAGAAATCAAGTATCATCATGATATGAAATTTTATAAACTTAAATACTAAATTATTATAGCAAACCTTTCTACAGTTTGCCAGGTATTGACAATGATTTTCTCACAGTTTGTGCTTTTTATAGATGACTGTGCGTTCAGATGACGTAAATTATGGCGTTGAGTCTCTTAATAGTAAATCTTTAAAAGGAAGGGAAATGAGATAAATAGTTTCTAGTTATAGGGTCGTAAATCTTTCTTTTGTTTTATATCTATATCAAGCAATATTTGAACATCGAAGATTACAAATTAGCGCATTAAATTGAATTATTTGATATATTTATGTACGCTCTTATAGTGTTGAATTAATTTTAATTTTAAAATAGAAACTTTTACAGTATTTAAATATTATATTTTAAAAGTTTAGTAATTCGAATTTTTAATATTGCAAATGTTTTTATGTTTTAATATTCTATAAATTGTTCTATATGAAATAATATGAATATTGTCAATTAAATGATGGTGAAGAAAGAAGAAATTCTGCTTGAGAAAAGAGATAGTGAATCAAACAAAACTCATCTACGAACAATTCTTGTTGACTTAAAAAGACTCTTGTAAGGAAAATAAAAATTTTCAGAGAAGGAAACTTCATAATAAAGAGATATTTTCAGTTAACAAAAACAGAAAGTATCAAATTTTTTTTCTTTTTTTATTACTTTTTAGAAAGTTCAGGAAAGAAGAAATTATTTTATGAAGTCAGTCTAAGGAAATGGATCTGATTCCTGAAAATCCTTCATGGAGATATTTCTATGATAGATTAGTAATTTCTATAAAAAAAAAAATTATATTGAAAAGTAGAAACTAATTTAACAAAGAAGAGAAATCCTTTAAGTAATTTGCACAAGAAAATATCCTAAAAAGTTTAAAAACCTCCTGCAAAGAAATTTTAGCATAAAATATAGATTTCTAAGATATTTTTCTTAGAGTGATCCCTAGGATAAGAATTTATAGAAAACGTTTTGGAAAAGAAAGAGCTGTCATATGAAGAAATTCTAGGAAATTTATTTAAGAAAGTAGTTCCGGAAAGTTATTTAGTTTTATTTAAGGAAGTAGTTTTTCCGGAAAGAGTTCTGTAAATAAAAAATATATCAATAAAAAATTATCTAAAAAAACAAATTATCATTTTTCCTTGAGATCCTTTCCTAGAAAGTAACTCTTTATTAAGAAAATTTGCTATTCAAAAGAAAAGTAAATTATCATGAGAAATATCATCTTTCTTGGCTTTTTAAAATCTCTATGGGGAAAGAAAATGTCTCCTTTTAGAAAAGAAAAACATTTCTATGTGAATATAGCATTTCTAAAAAAAGAACTTTCTTTAAAGAAGAGACACTGAGGATCAATTTATCTGTTTCTTTCAGATGACATATGGCATATCTCAGTAAATCGGGAATAACAATAGTTGGCAATTCAGTATCAATTAGCATCATTATAGCCAATAAGCAACCTATTAGTTTTATAAAACATTAAAAATTTTAATTTAATAATTTTTTATAGTATTAAAGGTGTAATTCATTCATTGAAGTACTTAAATTATTATAATGCCAATCGAAATATTATTATAACAATTTAAATATTATTTTAAATTTGTTATTTTATTAATTATTGATATCGCACAAATTAATTAAAAATCGAATTATTAATAAGATAACATAATCTCAGTAATAAGAATGAATTAATAAAAGATTTTTTATATAAGAAATTTGCCTAATCCGTTCAACTACAAAAAGTTATTAATAATAATTTATTTGTGTATCCGAATTACAAATTTACAATTTTCTATTTTGTATTAATTAAATTTATAATATTTATAGATTGAAATCCTCATTTATAATAATTAAAAAGTTCTAAATATTTCTGGATATGTTCAAAAATAAATTTGTTGATGATCTTGATTCTCTATTGTTACTTAGACTATTAATAGAAAAATATTTCGGTTTAAGATATAATGTAATAATTGTTTTATTGATTGTATGCTTTTAAATTAAAAAAATTATCAAAACTATTTTCTTCAGAATTCTGGCAACGTTTGGTAAAATTATCTTGCTTTATTTTTGGAGTCACTCATTGATAGCAACTCTGTTTACAAAAGTAAATATCAACTAATGTCATGTCAGCATTTAAAATAGGCATAAAATTATTAGTTATTTAATTATTAGTTATTGATGATAAAATTTTACAATTTGTATTTATAATTATCTGAAAAATGCTGAATTTATTAAAAATCGGGATAAAAAATCGAAATATTATTATTTATATAGTATTAAGTTTATTGCAATTTCAGCACATAAAAACACTTTTATTTAGATAGCATTTTTTGTATAAATTTTTAACTATAATCGATAGAGTTAAAACATTATTTTAATGAAATTTTGAAATAAGTATACTGTATTTTAAAAGAATATAACTGATGCTTTATTTTATGTTGTTATTATATTAATAAATCAGATAAAATCCATTAGAATGCAATTCGTTATAACGCTATTGGAGAGTGTTGATTTTCATCTAAAATATTACATTTATAAGATTCAAGGAAACAGGTCTGGTATTAGTCATCTAAAACAAAAAACATTGTTTTCGCTTTGAACAAAAACGATGTGTTAGCACATGAAAGTGGTTGTTTGTGACTAAATGTGTTTTTGTGTTTACATATATAATTATTGTGTTACTTTGTTTTTGAATAAACATTATAGCACAGAATATTAATTAAAGTTTTAAAGGCTGTAACTATATAAAATTATAATAATTTTTAGTTTGATTTTGACTTAGAATCAGTTGTGCAATGATCGACCATAATTCTTAGACGAATCAAATATATGTACAGTACATGTACAAAGTTTGAATGCCAAAAATATGCCAGCAGTTGCTTTGGATTCAGGATATCCGCGTTATAAAATTATATGATCATAGATAATAAAGCAATTTTTCATTTATTCTTTGCTTTGTTTTATTTACAATTAAAGTTTTATATTTTTGTTAATGTATAATAACAAATTAATAAAGATGGATGAATTATAATGTGATTCTTTTCGTTATTCTGATATTGCATCTTTTTTTGCAAATTGAGAATGGAATAAAATTGGATCATTATTACCGATATAATAATTTATATGGTTTCGATATTTTTCTACAGATTTGATCCTCTAGTACAGCTATTTTCAAACGGTACCACAAAAAAAAAATATATATATATATTTTTTTAATTTGTATAAATCAGAATAAAATTTAAGGAAATTCAACTTGTGTCCATGAAAAATATCTAATATGTAAAAAATGAGTCAAGTACAATATTAAGAAATTAGAATTTTTGTTACAGTTTAGATGAGACTACTTTGGTTAATGTTATTATTATTTTTTAAATCGTTAACCAAGTAGCTTCATCTAACTTGTAATAAAAATCCTAATGTTTTTGTATTATACTTGACATACTATTTTCATATTAGATGTTTTTGATGGATATCATTTATTTTTTAGATGATAATAAATACTGTATTTATATATCAAATTTAGTCGAAATAGGTTGAGCGATACGACCTGCAGAAGAGTTTATATAATATTTAACTTAGGACCAAATTACAACGAGTTGAATTTTGGCAGTAATGACTCCGGTAATAAGAGTCGGTCAATGACTATTGCACTTGGCTCAGAATTACTGCTATGCCTCTTAATTTGTAAAAATATATTGTTTCGAATAAATTAACAGAAACCACCAGAAAAATGTTGTTAGCCTAGTGTGATCATACAAGTAAGGTATTTGAAATAAAAACTGAATTTTTGAATAAATTATTTATTTTCATATACTATAAAAATTAAAACATAAATTTTTGTATCACTAAGGGAAAGATCAGTCAATGCTATCATTAGAAGTTGATGGTAACCGCATTGGTGACCACATAAAAATTTCTATCGAGAACTTCTGATCTAGTGGATTCCAATTTTATATGTGATTTCATTCAAATCAGATACTAGATCATTATAAAGTCTTTATGGAGATTAAAATTTTAATATACAACCTGTAAAATTCTTCAATAAGATAATTTATTTAAGTTTTGCTTTTTGAATAAAGAGATTTGTTTAATTTTTCTTATTTTTCTAAATGATGGAGCTCAACTGTGTATGGGCTCTTTTAGAGCCCATACACAGGTTGCTAATATCCATAATGGGATCAATCGGAAGGTTGAAATATGGGATTCAGCGGTGAGGCCAGGGTCTCTCTTGAAAAATTAGAGGCATAGGACCGAAGTTGAATTCAAATCCTCCGCAGTGTTATTTTTCAAAGTAATCTATATTTTGCTACTAAATGGCTTCAATAGAAGAGAAAATATATTATGAGTTTGTTGAGATTTAAAATCCTGAGATTAAATACAATTAAACTGGAATAAATTAGCTAAACGAAACATTTTACAAATTTATCTTCTAAAATTTTATCTCCTATAGAACAAAAGTTAGTAAAATTTTAACATATTACAAATTTAGTTGCTTATTCGCCTGTGAATATCTTTTCTCTTAGTATGTCGGTAATATTGATATCACATCGATTATTTTTAATATTTTTAGTTTTCTTAATGAATTCCAATAACGTACGTACTGTACGTAAATTTCATTTAAATTAAATAATATTTATGCGAGTATCGTACTGACAATAAACATATAATGCTGCTTGCGGGTCTAACTGACTTCTTGCTGAACTTTATGCAGAACCTTATTTTCGGACCCTCATTACTTCATTCAAAATAGGTAAAAAAAATAGACTAATTTCACATTTCGATATTTATTATGAATTAATAACGACAACAAAACAGAAATGTTATTATAACTAATTTTATAATAATCTAAAATTTTATAATTATATAAAAATACGAAAATTGTATAAAAAAGAAAACTAAGTTATATAAATTTATGATAGTATTTTGTAATACCTATACATAAATTTAAACATTTAGCCCGCTTAATGTTTAAATGATTATAATTATTCTCGTTATCTTCATATTTCATTGCTTGTGCTAGACATTTATTTATGTAAACTATTATCCGACTCTAGCTTCATGAAACATTTTCAACAGACTTGATTCTCTAGAAATCCCCATAATATACTGTGTCTTAATCTTATTTAAATCAGTTAATTACGCAAAATGTTACCTAATTCTTGTTAACGTATTTTTCTCTTATTATGTCAATAATATTGATCTTATATCGATCATTCTTAATAGGCATATTTTTTAATGGATCCCAATAACAAACACTATACGAATTTCATTTAAATCAAGTAATATAGGTAGGTAATTTTTTTAGCGTCAATAAAAGACAAACGGAAAGACTAATTTTTATTTTCTTTTCCAGAATAAGGTTCAAAACTCTATTTTTCTGAATATACATTTAAATGAATTTTTTAAATCCTCAAATTACAATTGAGTCTCTGTAGTCCGTCACTTTCAGTAGTCCGAACTCTGCGAACTGTCGCTCCACCCAAGTGAAATTTTCATGTCACAACTCGTCGATGTGCCAGAAAGAGAGAAACTATCGTAAACAAATTGTTAGTCGCTATTTGTTCGTTGCGGAGGCATTATAGTCAGACTAATTTTTAAGCTCAGTACACTGTTTACTATAAAATAGTGTATTTTTACTATCAATATTTGTTATTTATCTTTACATAATGTCACAAATCGAAAAAAGTGAAAAACGAAAACACAAGACATAATTAAGAAACTTGGGTAAAATTTAGTGATTTGGTTTTGTTTTATGATATTGGACGAGCTGCCATTTATGACATTAATTAAGAAACTTCGGTAAAATTTAGTGATTTGGTTTTGTTTTATGATATTGGACGAGCTGCCATTTATGACATTAAAAAAATCGGGATAAAATTGAAGGGTTTGTGAAAGATTTGAACAGCAAGAGCAGTGGCAGGAAAGTCTTTTGAGACTTTCAAGAAGGAGGATGTGCCACAATCTAGTCTATCTTTGACAGATGAGCCAGAGTTTGGTCCATTTTTCTATCATTACCTCTTTTCTTTCCTTCTAATGATGTCAAGTTCGCCACATTTGCTTCATTCCCTGATGAATCCAATATACTTAATGTATTTAGCTTTTTCATTCATCACTATTGAATTAACAATGCAAAACATATTTACTAACAAGTAAGTCATGCTTATAATGAACTATTATTTAAGTAAGCCAATAAATTTTTAATATGTTGGCCGTAAGTAATAAATTACGATGTCGAAAATATATCTTTGTTGGTTCTATATTATTGTGTGGTTTAATGATCTCGTATAGCGCTGGTTCAGTTAACACTCCTGTTTCAAGTGAATCATCACCAGCGTTATATAGATATATATTAATTAATATAACATTATATTGATTCAAAATTTGAAAAATACCACAAAAGAATATAAATTAAAGAAAATGACAAATTACTATTGTCAATAAGTAATTTTGTAAATTTAAAAATCAAATAAACTTACAAAAATTAATTAAAATATATTTATATTTCAATTAAAAGAGAAATGATAACTGTTTTGTTTTCTATTTTTATTTTTCAGAAAAAAAAATTATTTAAATAATGAAATAAAGATTTCGAAATAGAATACTACAACAAATTTTGAGAAGTGAAAAATTAAATTAAGAAGATTTTTAAACTAATTTGCAAAAACTTTCTGGGTTTCATTTTTATGAAATTTAAACAGCATTGATTCGAAAACAATGGAAGAAAATAGAGCGAGATAATTTAGGCCAACAGCCTTGAGACAACTAATCCATTTTATAGTTTCAAGTCCTACTAATTTATTTTTATTTTTATTTTTCGTGTTAAGTAATGCAAAGAAAAATAAATAATTAAAATATCATCTGTCGTAAATTTTAATTATAATTTATCAATCAATTTTATTCATAATCTAAAGCTAATTTAAATGAGCGTAAACTGTCGCTAATGTGCTTAAAGTGCATTTAAGTAAGTCTATATAATTCTTTTATATTAGGAAGACAAAGCTTCATAACTATGACAGTCACATCCCAGTCTTTTTGTCTGGCAAAAAGCCACATGAGGCTCGCCATCTGTTGCTTGGCCACCATTGCTCTATACAGCACAAATTTTTTTATATCCATAACCCCTTTCTACTGATTAAATGTTTGGATGGTTAATATTTTATATGGAATCTATTTATGTCAATTACGGCAGTATTTTAAAGAATACAAATTTGTTATTTTTAAATATCGAAATAGCAATATTAATATTGTATTATATTACACATCTTTATAATACTGTATAATAAAAATAAATTTTATTTTGCTTCCTATTACTTAAAATTTTGCGATTTTTATGATAAATTTAGCATAAACTTAACACAAACTACTTGTAATCCGTTATTACACCAAAATTTAAAGTCAGATAATTTCTTAAAATCTTTTAAAGCATTAAGAAAACAAATTTCCGATTAAAAAATTACAAAAGTAATTCATAAAATGCAATTATTTAATTTTTTGTTATTTATATTGCTGCTGATTTATTCGTGTTCTTACAAATATCGAAAATATTTAAATAGTACTTAAAATATATTTTAAAATATCTAATCTAGATTATTCGAAAATGTTTGTTAATTATTCATCATAAGTTTGCTTATAAACATTTTATTAAATACAATATTTCTAATAATAATTTAGGTTCATAATATTGAAAAAATTCAGAATAATTTATTTTCTTTGCATAGTTTGCAATAATTATAACAATTTTGTTTTGTTTTAGCATATTATTTTTTGCAATTTGTTCATATTTTATTTATTTAATTATATTATTATTATACTTTTGTGCGCTTTTTTTCCTAGTGTTTGCATTTATCTCACTATAATATAATAAAATGACTTTTAATTTTGTTATATCATTTTTCAGCAACATTGTTTTTAATTTTTAAAGACTTGAACAGTTATCATTTATCATGTTATTTTTATATTAAACTAACCACAGCTGATAATTGTATCTAAATTGCGAATTATATATAATTCGCAACGTGCACAGCATTGTATTATGTAGTTTAGTATTATTATTATATATATATATTTTTAATGTATTAATTGTCATTGTCGAATCACATAACTAATATTAATTAACGAGTTTCCAATTTCTTAAAAAAATTTTTCAGAGAAACTTGATATCCTGCCAGAAAAAGATACTAAAAGTGTGTTACTTAACTGAAATTTTTGAAACAGTTGGCAGTAATCCTAAATTTCCAGTGATTTTCCTGAAAATCAAATTGAGTGAATTGGAATTATCCTGAGATTAACGAAAAAGAGATAATTTTAATAATCTTAATTTAATTTAAATAATTTCAGTAGGCAATTAAAAAGAAATTTAAGTTGACAATTTTAAATTTTTTTTATAAAGACAGTAATATATGGAAACTCTGATTTTGGATCATTAGAAAGCCAGAATATATTTTTCTTTTTTCCAGTTCCTCGTAGGTGGAATATTTATGGGTGAGAAACCTCAAAACCGTTCATTTTGGCATAATGACAGCCCATAAATAGTTTATTAACTAAGGAATTATTTTTTATTGAAATATTGAAAGCTTATAAAAATTATGGACTAATTTAAGTCTATTGTATGATGTAGTTTTTTTTTAAGATTCAATTACGATAATTTATAATGAATTTTTGATGTTTTAATAAATGTAAGATGTTTAAGACGGTAAACATCTATATTTATTACTACAGTTATCTACAAACCTGTTTCATAAAACTGGAACTATTTTATTGCTATGAATTATTTAAAACGAATAAAGGATGTGATAAATTATACTTTACTCTATCCAAAACATATATTTCTGGATTTGAATTATTTTCTTTTTCTTTTAAACTAATTTAAACTCTATTATAAAAAATTAAGAGATGATAATCGTATATTCGCATTTAAAGGCAATTTAAAAAATATAAACAAGTAAATTTGATTTAATTTGAATTATACGGTATATTATAGTCTTCATTATTTCTCATTCAAATGTCATTTTTTTCAAGAACTTTTTTAAAAGTCACATTGCCTTTAACCTCTTCCTAGTCGTTGTGGGCAGAATTCCAAGTCATTCAGCCTCCTTCATGCCGAAGTACCGTTTTAGTCTACTAAATGAAGGATCCTACTCTACATGTTTATTCTTATTCAGCGTTGTTTATATGCCATCAAACTAGATTTCGAAACAGAGATGAAAATGGCAATTCGAAAGTTACTACTTAAAATAATCCTAAATCGATATGAGATACACAATAAACAGTTAATTATAATTTAATCTGAATTTAAATGTTCTTTTAACTCGAAAGTGTATTTATTTTGATGGTAAATTTTGGAAAAAAATTTAAGCCTATTATTATTATTTTCCACAATAATATTATAACTTAGACAAAATTTCGATATTTTTTATATATTAATTTTCTGCGACATTTAATTTTTTTTTTTTTTTCTTTTTTAATTTCAAATCAGTTGTTGTAAAATATCTTAAAATTCATGTTATGTAACAATTATAAAATTGTGTCAGTATTCATTCTTAATTTAAATATTTTATGAAATAATTCAGAGGTCGATATCACTGGCTAAATAGAACTTGCACTGCAAACTGGCGTGAAAAGAAACGAATGGTTTTCGAAATGAGAAAGCCTGATATATCAAAAAAGATGATTATTGCTAAGTAATCACTCAGAAAATTAAATAATAATATAATCTAACACATATAATTTTTATGTAATTTTTAATTATAAAATCGATATTTTGTACTTGGATAGCGTCTATAGGTATTTTAGATAAATGTGTGAGATGTGTCAAGATTAATAATAGTTTTTTTTTTTCCTCTTAAAAATTTATTTTCAGTTCAGTTGAATCTTACTTGCAATGAACAGACGAAATTACTTTAATTTTTATAAAATAAATATTATTCAAAAATATTTTCATTATTGTATACTAGAAATTTTGCACAAAGTTCCAAAGAAAGAATCCGATGAAGAGGAAATTAAAGATAGGACAATTTCACAGTTTTAGTAAAAAAAAAAACATTAGAACAACAATGTAATTAATATTATTTCTCACCATTAGATTCTTCTTAATGTTATAATGAACTTAATCTATTGGCCTAATTATAAAATTTTTTATGAGTCTAAATCTTAAGCTCCTAACGAATTTCATAGCAGTTTAAATAAATTTATGGTGTTAGACTTTAAACTCCTAAGCCATTAAAGGACTAACTCATATAAATGTTGCAGAAGCTGGGAGACTTGCTATGCCTTTAGTTTGAATTAAAAGATGCTACTAAAGTTTGACCTCAGAAAAGTTGCATAGAGGCTGATAATTGACAAATATATCGCATCATATGAATCCATGAAATTTGGAACAGATTAAGTTTGATAATCAGGCGATGCGATAAAAAGTCCTCATTTGTCAAAAGCAAGAAATGGATTAGCGCAGAAAGTACATGATCAACGTCATTCGCCTGCTCGTCAGAATGACGCCACACCGAAGATATCGATTTTTCCCACAAACCAATTCGGGATGGCCAGTGTTGTGAAGATGGTTGATTTAGATTTGATGAAGCTGACGATGATGAATCTAATGCAGTTAAAATCTTAATAAGTTAGTGTGAACTAATTATGTACCGCAAGAAGAATAGCAAATGTGATTGGAATATTGAATTTCATCGATGCATGCTGTATAAAGTTTGCATTATGTTTCGATAGAAAGCATCCAAAGAAGTTCTAGATAAAAACGAAAACATAAGCTTACCCAACAAGTGATGGATGTTTAGTTAATTGTTCTTGTTTGAAGACAGAAAATATCAACAGCACAGCATTAACCGAGACGAGATATCGAAGCAACTGAGAACTGCTAATTATTAATATCTATACAGAAAGATTATATAAAGGTGATCTCTATTCAAAGTGCTCGTAAGTCCTTATATTGAAAATGTCTAAATTGATATAGAAAGTACAGATTGGAACAACGTCATCTGCTTGCTGGTCGTAGTGGCGTCATTCTGACGCTATCGATTTCTCTTATAAGCCATTTCGCGATGGTTGGTGTTGTGAAGCTGGTTGTTTTGAATTTGATCAACTTGATGACGATGATGATGCTAATGAGATTGAAATGTTATTAAACTATGGTTATGCCTCGAAACGAAATAAAAACAGCGGAAGGAGTTTTTAAGGGAGTGTTAGATGGTCCCCGATTATCCGTTGCTCAAACGATGAAACCCGAATATGAAATTGAAGAAAATCTTAAACCGGAACACTTCCATGTTTCTGAGACCCTGCGCCACGGATTTCCCTACCAACCAACAGCTATAGCTTATGATCCTGTGCAACATCTTCTAGCTGTTGGTACGAAAAATGGGTCACTCAGGTTCTTTGGTCGACCTGGAGTTGATTGCCATGTGCAACATTTGTCAGATAGTGCTATTATTCAAATGAGCTTTCTTGTTAATGAGGGAGCACTAATCACTGTATGTGATGATGACAGTCTTCACTATTGGAATTTTAGGCAGAAGCGACCAGAAATTTTACATTCATTAAAATTCCAGAAAGAAAGGATTACGTGTTGTCATCTTCCATTCCAATGCAAATGGTTATATATTGGTACTAAACGAGGAAATGTTCATGTTGTTAACGTAGAATCTTTTGTTTTGTCTGGATATTTAATAAACTGGAACAAAGCTATCGATTTATCGTGCAGAACTCATCCTGGCGAAGTTGTACATCTCAGTGATAATCCGTTGGACCCTAATAAGCTCTTAATTGGCTTTCTTACTGGTTTGGTTGTTTTATGGGATTTACGAAACAGATCAGCTGATTCAAGGTTTCAGTGCACTGAGTATTTGACTTCAGTATCATGGAATAATGATGGAAAGCAATTTATTTGCAGCCATACAGATGGTAGTTTATCAACATGGAATATAAGGTCTTCCGCTAAACCTTTATCTGTTATCTATCCTCATGCCAAAGTTACTAAAGATGGTAAACCTGAGCTCTGTAAAAGTATAGATAAAGTAGAATGGAGGAGTACACGAGCAGGTGATTCGTTTATAATATTTTCTGGAGGCTTGTCCTACGATAGAGCAGACCAATCACCAAGTTTGACAGTTATCCATGGTAAAGTAACAACAGTATTAGAAATGGAACATTCGATCTCTGATTTTATTACTTTATGTGAAACACCATGGCAAAGCGAATTTCACGAGCCATATGCTGTAGTTGTTTTATTTTTCAATGATTTGGTTGTAGTTGATCTCACTAGTCCAGGTTATCCTTGCTTCCAGAATCCTTATCCAATGAATCTACATGAATCACCAGTCACTTATTGCAGTTATTTTGCTGATTGCCCCACTGATCTCATTCCAGCGTTCTATTCAGTAGGTTGCAAAGAAAATAAAACTGCTGGCCTCTCTGATAAGGAGTGGCCTATTGATGGTGGTGAATGGGGCTCATCAATGCCAAGTTATTTTGAAATTATCATCACTGGTCATGCAGATGGTTCTTTAAAATTTTGGGATGCATCATCAGTTTTTTTACTTATTTTATACAAACTCAAAAGTGCCAAGATATTTGAAACTAAAAGTAGAAATTTTGAAACACAAGATGATCCTTTAGCTATTGAGAAAATTTCATTTTGTGCAGAAAGTAGAATATTGGCAGTAGCTGGAGCTAGTGCTCATATAATTTTATTTAAATTTGCTAAAACAGAATCTGTTTCTAGTGTTCCTGTAATAGAAGTTCCAATATTATATGAAATAGATGATAATCCCGAATGCTTCAATGAATTTGAATTTCCACCCCGTCCAATGTTGAAAGCAGGTTCTCAACATGGATCATTCTCTAGCGCCTCAGGGGAAAGTCCTAAAAAGAAAAACGGGAATTCTACAACTCTACGGGTTAAATCAGGACCATTACAGAAAGTTCCTGGTTTTCAAGCCGAATTAGTGTGTTTAACTCCATGGATTGACGGAAAACCACCAGGACGAATAACTGCTCTTAGTGTTAATTCGTGTTTCGGTTTAATGGCGTATGGAAATGAATATGGCATAGCTCTTGTAGATATTGTACAGAAAACATGTTTAATGAATTTAGGAACTCCTTATCTTTATGGTTATGCTGATCCATATCGAAGAGTATCTCGTTCTCCAAAGAAAAATGCATTTAGTGAAAGTAATTCTAGTGAACACGATTCTTATTCTCCATCTTCTGATCAGAATGAAAGTGGTGAAGTTACAAACATTAAATCAAGAAAGGCAGCAAGAACATCTATAATAAATGATGTGAAACGATCAAAATCTCAAGAGAAATTTGATAATTCTCTATCCCGTTCTCAGAGTTCTAGTATGTCTAGTTTGGAAACTATCAGTTCTGAGACTATTCAAATGCTTATTTTCACGGAATCTTTTTGTAGAAAAGGAGAACTAGCATCAAATGCTAGTTTATGGATTGGAACTAGTTTAGGTTCGATATTAGCAGTTATACTAAATATTCCGCCTGGTTTAGAAGCACGACAAACTCAACCTGTCATCGTTTCTCCTAGTGGAACAATTTTCCGTCTGAAGGGGGCCATTTTATCAATTTCATTTTTAGATTCTTACGGAGCTTTAATAGGAAATTTATCCGAATCTTGGAAAGATAATAATAGAAATAATCGGGATAAAGAAGAAAATAAAATTAGAAACTCAGGAAAGAGTCGTGCATCTCTTAACACGAATTCTTCCGAAATTCGTGACAGTCAATTTATAGTGATGACTTCTGAAAAAGAAGCCTGTGTATTAGCAGTTCCATCTCAAACCTGCATGTACAAATCAAATTTAACAGAAACTTCCTTTGTAGTTAAAGCAGAAGTTATTTCCATTAAAGGAACTGGTAATGTTTGTTTAACAGCTTATATCGGAAATGGTAATATTGCTGTTTATAGTCTGCCTAGTTTGAAACTTCTTCTTGAGGTAAATTTTTTTCCTTCAGTAAATAAACGAATTACTAGCACACTTTGCTTTAGCAATAATGGTCACGGATTATATATGTGTTCGCCATCAGAGTTGCAAAAATTTTCAATATCTTCCACTTTTTGCGATTCTCTTCAAGAAATGTTAGGAGTATTATATCTTATAAAAGAAATGCCAGAACCACCAAAACCAAGTTTTTTCAAAGGTTTGTTTGGAGGTGAGCCAAGTACACTAGATAGAGAAGAATTATTCGGTGAAGCTAATGGTAAAGCTTCTCAAAGTGTTGCTCGCCATATTCCTGGAAAGGTTAATGTTAAGCAAGTCAGATCTCAAACGTCAACTTTAGCTTCGGAATTAGTCAATGTTCGTCACGGTTTAGTTGAGAGAGGTGAAAAATTATCTCGACTTGAAGAACGCACAGGAAGAATGTTAGCTGAAGCTGAAGCTTATTATAATTATTCTCAACAATTAAAGATGAAATATACAGATAGAAAAGAGACTCAATTTAATCAGAAGCGAAAGAAGAAATGCCAGTGTTCCTTTACTCTTTGCTGCTAAGATCAATGGTTGGTTAGATTGCACCACTGTTAACTGATATTGAACAGTTTAAAATTCTTTAAAATATTATAAAAAAATGTTAAAAGTTTATGATGAGTGATCCAAACGAGATTATTATCCATTTCTACTCATCACACTGTACAAAATTTGATTATTTAAGAACTGTTACATGCACTGTAATGTTAAAATTAGAAGTCAGTCTATCTTTGTAAGAATACTATATTTATATGGGTATAAATTCCATTAATTTTTTGTTTTTATATTATCTACAGTTATACTCAGTTAAAAAAATCAAAATTTTATTGTTCTCCCTTGATACTAATTAGGATTGTTACATTTCGTATAGCACAGACATATAAAATCTACCTTCTATGCCTTGTATAAAAAATGATGTATATATTATATATATATATATATGATCAGCAAAACAACATATATATGATCAGCAAAACAACTGTTTCTTCCAGACAAATCCCAGTTTAGAAAATGAATAGAGTAGCACATATACTGTATATAAAAAATCGATATCAAAATTCAATGCAAATTATAGTCCTATGTTTTACTATTTAGATCTGTAGTCGTGTAACATGAAAAATAATCATGTCAAAAAAATAAAAAGTTTAAGTTGTATTAAATAAAAATTATCCTTTATCATGCACTTAACATAATTATTTTATTTTATTACTTGTATATTTGTTTTATATTTATTACATAACTATTTAACTTAGAATAATTAAACAGTATACAGTATAACAAAAAATATTTAATCAATCATAAGCAAATAATAAACAACAAACAAGAATTTTAACATAATACAAATTTTATGCCGAATTGGCTTCTCTATTCTTTATCTATACAGACTTCATCCTGATAATATGTCTGCATTCCACTAAAAACTCTCTCAATTATAAAAAAAGCGATCTTTTATGTAGAATTATTAATACCCGTTACTTAATTCAAATCCTTATAGTTGTTGATCTTATAATCAATAAGATAATCCTTATCTTTCTTTAAAGAAAATAATAAGTACTCTCTATACAAGTCTATCTTTTTACTTCCGTATGAATATCCTTCAAACAGTATTTTTTTCGGTGGTGTAATAATAATAATAATAATAATAATAATAACAATAGCTAATAATGTTTATGATATCCTGAAAATATTTTTACCATGTATTATAGATTTTTGTATATGGTGTAAAGTACTGGTTACTTTCCAGATTTGATGTGA
>AYEL01073555.1:0-36935 GCA_000484575.1 Olivierus martensii
TTTAAATTCTTATACTATTTTATATAATTTAATAATAATCCATATAATAATATTTACATCAAAATATGTTTTGAATAAAATATATTTTTATCCACTATCGTATATACAAGTGGCTGATTTGTATAATAATCAAAATTTTATAAAATTTAATAATGGATTTAAATTTAAATCTTTATTACATTTTAAAGAGCATGATGATAACTTGATAAAGTATATAAACTTAATAATTATCTATTTAAACAAAATTTATTCATTGTACTAAATTATTAATATATAAAAAAATTATTATTCAATTATGGCGTAGACGGTTTAATATCAAAGTGAAACAAAACTTTTGGCAAAATGATTTCATAGTTAAGCTGTAATCTTATTCTAAACACGTTCGTGTCCAATCATCGTCATTCATAAATAATAATAATCTTTTGTCTGGTTTTAAATTATATAATAATGATTTAGAAACATAAATATTTCATGCTGCAATTAATTTTCATGTTTATTATCATCGAATTGTCAAAACTTTGTTCGCGAGCTTATCATTTTCTGATTAAACAAGATTAAGTATTTCCTGATTGAGCAATTAAAATGTGTTTGTAAATCAAGTTGTGAAGTTTTCGAAAAGATTATTGAAATGTATTTAAAGATAAACAAATCTCTTAAGTAATTTACCATTACATGTATAAAATACCCTACAGCATTATTTTCATCAAAAAAAATTCTTGATTTCTCATTTTAATTTTTTTCCTCATGCTTGTAACTTATAAATATTTATCTCAAAATAAGCTAAAGGAATATCTTTGAGTTCTTACTTTATAATAAAGAAAATTTTGTGATAATTTTTAAAATACACTATATGGAACATAAAATTTTTACTGTACTGTATATAGAAATATATTTTGGCCTCAAACTGAAAAAACGAGAATTTTTTTAAGTTTATATTATTTATTTTGTTTTTGTAACATGTATTACAATACATTAAGTAATATATTTGGATTTGGATTCTCTTACATTTTCCCGTTTTTCCCTATTTTTATTTTATTATGTTTTTTGATATATTCTTTAATTTATTTTTCAATTTTTACTTTCTTTATGGACATTTTTAGTGGAATTAAGTGAATTTCATTGTTAATTGCTATAATCACTGTTAATTGCTATATATATTCTTGTAAATAATGTTTATATTTTCATTTATTATTAAAATAAGTTTACGAGTCAATTTCCAATCCTGGACCTCGGTGTCACAGATCTGCGCACCAAATGCGACGATTCGGTGAAATCCCGACGGAACAGCCAAATTCTGACATTCCCAACAATTTTAACAGCGCCTACCCTCTGCAGGCCTCACACTTTACATTCACTAATAATTTTCAGTTTGATTATTATATTCATTACTTTCAAATGAAATAAAAATTTTAGAAATAATTTAAATTTTTGTAAGTAAGAGTAAATAAATTCAGCATAATTTTAAAAGTGGAAAATACAGTATATTTTACTAAATTTGAAGATCTTTCAGCTTTATTCAAATCTTCAAATTTAGTAAAATATACTGTATTTTCCACTTTTAAAATTGTGCTGAATTTATTACTCAATAAGAAGTGGGATGAAATTATGCAATTAAATTTTTGTCTTCATAGTTTTATTTAATATGCATATTGT
This sequence comes from Olivierus martensii, assembly GCA_000484575.1. Classification (NCBI taxonomy): domain Eukaryota; kingdom Metazoa; phylum Arthropoda; class Arachnida; order Scorpiones; family Buthidae; genus Olivierus; species Olivierus martensii. The sequence continues at coordinate 1,654 of AYEL01073555.1, forward strand.
ATATAATATTAAATGTGTGTGAAAATTGAAGTATTTTATGTGAAAAATTTATTTTTCACAGCAGTTTTGGACTATAAATATACATATTACATGTGATATTTTAACTTGAGAAGAATTTCTTTATTTAAATTTAAGAAATAAATTATTATAGAATATAAAGTTTCAATAGATATATTTAAAATTATAAATTGTATACATCATTTCTTTTCTTTCTCCACAGTATTTACAAGAACTTCTGTTATATATGCTGCATGAAAGAGGAATAACATATCAGTTCATAGAACAATTACAAGACTATTGTGCAGTTTATGAACATGTTTTATATATTGAGTTTTTAGAGAAGTTAAAAAATTTTGTTACAGAACCTTATACTTAGAACTAATATATATATATATATATTTATAAATTTGATTCTTATCTTGTAAAGTTATACACATTAAAGTTTAAATTATAATTTTCATTGACTTGTGTATCATGACTGATTTTATTCACTCTGAAAAATAAATGTTGATTTTATTCTAAAATGAAATAAGTGCACTATAACTATGCAATTAAATAAGCTAAACGTGCTTTATTAAAAATACTAAAATAATTTTAAAGTTCTCTTAATATGAATATGATCATCAGATAAGAGAAGGAAATATTGATAATTATTCAAAAATAAATTATTCAAGTTTCCCAGATAAGTTGTTATTTTTAATGTTTGTTTATTTATTTATTTACTTTGAATAAATTAGAAATAAACCAAATGATGAATTTCTAAATATTTGATGTTTGTACTATATAGGATTTTTAAGATATGAAATTAGTAGACTGTTTTGAAAGAATTAATAAAAGATAATATTGTGATAATTTAATTTTAAGTAATTGTTCTAAAGTTTTTCCTTTTCATTTTGTATTAAGTGAATTAGTCAAAGGACTATTTGTATATCAAATTCCAACTAAAAACAAGATACAGTATGGTAACAAAGACTATCACAAATTAAATGAAAAAAATGAGAACAAGTACTCCCCTTTTTTAAAATTATAGAAACTTATCCCCATAAATCTCATATATTGAGAGCCTATCTATTGCTTTTATATATATATAGGTAGATGAAATTGGAAAAATTATACATTATCTTGAATAATAATCACCTAAGAAATTGTGTAAAAATCTTAATCTATACAATATGTTATTCAATCAACATCATTATCTATAATTAGCTATGTGTATGTGTATATATATATTCCGAATTTCCGTTTCTGGAAAACCCACTATATATATATATATATATATACCTATGTGTGTATATATATATATATATATATATATAGTGGGTTTTCCAGAAACGGAAATTCGGAAAAGTCGAAACAACAGGCGTTGAGCCTACGAATGATTTCACCAAATATTGCGTGAGTAAGGATGACTGGCAGAGGCAATTCAGCAAGTCAGACAGAGAACAGCATTGAATATAAATTCAACAGCTTCTTTATTTTTGTTAAAGAGAGATTTCTACTGACAGGTATTGACTACTGACAAACAGAGAGATACCTTGATTTTACAAAGATGAACACACTTGAGAGCACTTCATTTCAGGTCTACCACCTTTATGATACAGTTTTTAGTCAGTTTTTTTCTTAGTCTTTAGTCCGAAATTAATGTTGGCGATGATGAACACAACAGACGATAATACTGGAGAGGACTTCTATAAACTTATCCCTCGGATGTCTTTTCGGGATTTTCTAAGAATACATATAATTCCAAAAATGCGAGGTAGAGCACAAGCAGGAGGATGGATGACGTTAGCAACCATAAGACAAGACAAAGCCAAGACTAGAACCAGAAGTGTCGAATTTCCTTGCCCTAGCTCTTATATCCATTTAACCTCTTTCTCACCTTTCCCAGGGATGGCTTCCCAGATGGTTCAGGTGTCAAGTCTTAGACTTTGCATTGACACCTGAACAAGCCATCTATAATTTATTATCACGAAAAGAATAATAACGATATCAATTATATCCTGTTATTTCATTACAATATCGTCATCACATTCCTCAACTCATTTTCGCAACGGGAGGTTGCTGATCCCCACAATATATAAATTCAGAACTGAATTTTTATCTGAACTATTGCTGCTGTTAGAACATTCAAAGGAAGGTGTAATTAAAATCAGATTTACAGATTGTATTAAAGAATATGTTTATACAATTTGTAATTAACTTAATACTTTTTTAATGAAATATCTTTATTGATGTCTTCTAAAGAATGGGAAACTTATCAAAATTAAGATCACTTTGGAATTTGATAAAGTTACATCTAATTCAAAAACTTTTAATTATCTCAAAATTAATTATTTTTATTATAAAATGATGTTTTTTTTAATTTTATTAAAAAATTAATAGAAATAATAAAAATATACATAAATAATTTAAAATTTCAATGAAATTTTGTTTTCTAGAAGTCTTAACATGACATCTAGTCAAAATGGCAGCAATTGAGATTTGTCTATGATAAAATTACAATTATTGTAAACAAAATTACAGTTGCTGATTTAGGATTTCTGATATTAGATATATAATAATATCTTGATATATATGAAAAATGTAATATACATTTCTTGTACGATTATTTTGTATAAATTAAATATATATTTTTTCATTATCTAAATTAATGGTTTAGAAATACAGTACTTTATAATTATTCAAATTATACATAATGTTTTAGTTACTTTTAATTTGAATGATTAAAAAATTTTATTAAAATAAAAATTAATCTATTTTCTTGTTAATCTGGCATATCATATCAGAAAAAATTTATATTTGAATATGGGTAACTTAATTTTTTTATGCAATGATGATAAATTACAATATAGCAATGGAATTTAATGTAAAAATAATTTTTTTATTTAATATATTGTTTACTTTTTTTACTTTAATATTTTCCTTCAATTTGATATATTATCAGTTTAAACTTTAAAAATATTGCTTATAATCTGAACTTTTGACTGATAGGTGGCTATGCATTTAGCCACCTATCAGTCAAACTTTTTTAGCTTTCTTACAAATCATGAACATAAATATTAATGTTAAGAAACAAAATTTTTCAATTTATTGGTGATTTAAAAATTAAAAAAAAATTACTTCCTTTCACATATGCATAAATATGTAATTCTTGGGATTTTGAAAAGCAAAGAGAACATTTCTAAAGAAAAATATTGTAAGTATTATTATAAATTATTAATTCTTTCAAATAAAATATTTAATCATTTTATTATTTTAAAATTATTTTTCTATAAATTTTTATAAGTTTTGATAAATAAATTGAAAAACTTCAATAGTGATTAGATCTATAGCTTCTGACAAAATTTAAGAAATTATGAACAGAAATAGAGGTATACAGTATATTGTTTAATTTTTAGATAGATAAATGAAATTTCATTGTAAATTCTAAAAAATGAAATAAAATTGAAAAAGAAAGAAAAATTAAGCTGAAACATCTGTTAACTTTTTTAAAATTAATATTACGTTAATTTTTCTAAATTAATGAGAATTATATTAATAAATTTAATATCACATTTATGTGATTTTTGTATTATTTAAAGCTTTCAATTAATGTATAATCAATTATCCAATTCATATTGAAATTATTTCATACAAATTAATAGAAGAGAGTATTTGCTTAATAATAAATGCAAAATAAAACTAATACATAACGAAATTATGTTTCATCATTCTTCTTGAAATTTAAAATTTAATTGCCTAAATTTAAATTTCACTTTTTTCAATATTATGAAATATATTCAAATCACAAAATAAAGATATAGCTAATGCTCTATATTCACAATAAATAATACTGCAGGTGTGTTATTTATTGTAATATACAGTAATAGTCTGTTGTGACCAGAGAAAGAAATAAGGTAACTTACATCAAAGGACAACCATATCCCAACAGTTTGCAGTTCTTGATGCTCTATTTTGGAAGGATGTAGAGGCCTTTGCTGATAGACTTAAACTAACATTAGAAAAGTTCATGCCATCTAGTAATTTTTTGAGACAGGTTTAGAAATATGAAGTCATTTACCATTTCACCTAATTCATACTTTTTAAAAAGATTGATATCTTATTGCACAATCAGGCTATATCTTCAAAAGAAATGACATTTACTGTATTTAGTTCTTCTGATATTCTTTTAACAAGAACATCATCATCAGAAGAAATCTTAAATTTATTTAAGTGATAATCTGGAGCACTAGCAAATATTGTTATAGTGTAGCTTACAATGCTAAGAATAAAAGCCTGAATAATAAATCTGCAAATTTCATTACTTAGCCACATGATGATAACATTCACTTAGCACATTAATGCCGGTTCAAATCCGGATCCCACACTTGTAGTTTTTCAGGAGGAGACCAGGCCTGATTAGTTGAACTATTCTTCAACTTTCCTGTTGACTCCATGGATGTTGGCCAGCCTATCCTTAGATTCTAAAAAACCGCTGCCAGATAAAGTATATTCCATAAGTGATATGGTGGTTTAACTAATCTTATATAACCTAAATACACAACTATCTTCTGTAACAGCATCTTCCTAGCATATCTTTAAAGAATCCACAGCTTTTAATTAATAATTTGTTTTTTCTGCTTTGCCATCAATATGACTTCCCTGAAATAAACCAAATACAAACTTAAAACTCGCTGCATTTATCCCGATTTAGCAACTTATTCTCACTCCTTTAATCAAATGTTTTTCTTTCTCCGCATTTATTCTAATCTATACCTCGTATTTTAATAGATCGAAAATAGAAATGATTTCTAAGAGATTAATACCTTTCTACAATAAATATAGGATTTTTATGTTTTCTATTCCACAAATAATGATTATATCCTTAAATATATATAAATATATATTGCCACTTTCTACTCAGAATATTAAGTGGCGGGATAAACAAGCCTTTCCACAGGTTGCATATTTACGGAGAAGTCGGCCGGATTGTGGGGGACCGGAATCGACAGGCCAGGCCCAGACACTAGGAATAAATTTTTCAAGAATCGAATCTGAGTTCCCTGAGTGTAAAATTGAACGTTTCTACGTGGCCAATCTCGCTGATCATAATGGAAATTACTGTCGACCGGATTGGCCGCATGGAAATGCTTTGGTTTTCAACTCTGGAGGACCCAGGTTTAAGTCTCGGGTCCCACCCCCTTGAAAATATTTATCATGGGATCTGGGCCCGGTCCATCGATTTCCGTTCTCCACAATCCGGATGACCCCTCAGCGTGGTAGCTTGTTTCGCCCCGTCACTTAGTATTCCCCCAGAATGAAAAGTGGCATCATCTGTTGACAAGAAAATCTGGACCCGGTCCATCAATTTCCGTTCTCCACAATCCGGATGACCCCTCAGCGTGGTAGCTTCTTTCGCCCCGTCACTTAGTATTCCCCCAGAATGAAAAGTGGCATCATCTGTTGACAAGAAAAATGGAGATTACTAAATAGTGATAATTACGGATCATTCAGATTCATCATTGATCCAGCCGTTAATGAAAGAGGGGTTCATTAGTCAGACATGAAATCTGAAAATCTAGAGGCATTAACCTTGAAATTAAACATTAATCCGTCAGGTGTAAAACGAATACTTTTGACCTAAAATACGTTTTCCAAATTATGCTGTTTTTTTTGAACCGGCGGAACAAAAAAAAGCATTTTTGGAAAACGTATTTTAGAAGATAAATGAAAAGTAAATAAAATGTTTTATTATTATTTAAATACATTAGAGCAGTGCAACGATGAAGCATTTCCAAATTTTGTATCTTCTTCTTCTTCTTCTTCTTCACTTAATAATATGGAGGCTGTAGCTCGAGCTTTTTCCTCCGATGACGAATTTTGTATCTGCCTCCTCCTTTTTCATAAAAAAAAATTGGTACGCCCCCTCGTTTTCATAACAGTCTAATTTTATAAATACTGTATCGATGGTACTTTCTACCATCGATGTTTTTTTCTACTTTATATTATTTTGTAGTATTAAATTACAGGGTATCTGCCTCCTCCTTTTTCATAAAAAAAAATTGGTACGCCCCCTCGTTTTCATAACAGTCTAATTTTATAAATACTGTACTTTCTACCATCGATGTTTTTTTCTACTTTATATTATTTTGTAGTATTAAATTACCGTATTTTGTATAAATAGTGTTCTTATACGTAAAAAATATATTTATTTATGGTGTAATAATTTTTAATACAATTAAAAAATTCTTATAAAAAACGAAATATAGAATACATGTTTAATACAACATTATATATATATATATATACACTGACGGTAGGTAAACAAAGTAATTTTTCAATCTTAAAAGTTAATTAATTTATAATAATAACTTTTTGATAAATATTACTGGTTGTTATTACTTCTAAAAGTTACTGATTCTTTTGAGGAATTCTTCTTATGCCAATATAGTGATACCTCATTATACATCCGCTTTGAAATAAGTCCAACTTGGTATACTGTATGTCCTGTTTGGATGCGAAAAATTTTAATTGGTAATATGACTTTTATTTGGAATAGGGCTGATTTGCGTGCTAGAACTTATATGGAGTCTGTTGTGTATCTCTTAAAAACACATTCCTTATATAAAACTTGCAGAGAATACCACACCAATAAAGTCCAAACAAGTTGTAAGAGCATTGTCTGGAATGACCAGACAATGTCTTATTTCCGAAACATCCTCAGGAGAAGGCAGAAGAAAAGTTCTTTGGACAAATTTTAATAAAAGTCAAAGCTGGTATGCCTCAGCAAGGTCCAAGTAGGAAAAAGAGAAAACATAATAAGAGTAAAATACACCAGAATTTTAGATTCCTGAAGTTCAATTGGAAGAGGACTTTCCTTCCAAACAATAACATCTCCTCCTCATTCCTTCTCAACACCATCCTCGTAGACACTCGATTCTTCTCAGCAAGATAGTAAGGTTAAATTTTCATTTATTTCATATACTGTAATTGCTTTTGTATTTATATATTGTAGTATTAAGCAGTGTTGGAAGGTTAAATAAAAAGATAAATATTTTTTTTTTATTATTAGATTTGTCAAACTGTGAGGAATAATTATATCAAGTCATGGCTCTAAATTAAACATACAGTAACTCCTCATTTATCATCAGTAATTTGTTTCCCCCTTTTTTTTTATTTAATTTCCATAAGGGCTGAGAAACCTAATTCACAAAGATACGACGATCCAAACAGCAACAAGGATTTAATGGCTGTAGTAGCTAATCGAGGATATTGATTACAGAGCGAAATCCAAAATGCTGACAATTCTAACATAGAATGTGAAGCTTTGTGCACAGGGTCATTTCTCAAGTCTGTTAAATTTTCTTTTTCTGTTAATATCAGGTTTATATCCTGCTATTTTGCGATTTTTATTTTCATGTAGATTCGTAGATGGACTGAATTTTATGACTAAGAAACATACTATATTAAATATTTTTAAATATTTCGTGGCACACAGTTTGGTAGACACTGATCTAGATCAAACATTACTTATACTTAGTCTGATTTAGTTTAAATTAATCAAACATCTGGATAATCCAGAAATTACATGAATTCTGTAAAAAATATAAAAATAATTTATAAGAATACAGAAAACTCACATACAATATTCATCACACTATGAAAAGTAAATAATAAAAAAGAAACCTTATTTGAAATATATTTATCCTAGCTCTAAATTAAAAACAACACAAATTAACCTAATTACAAGTCATATAGTTTTATTGAATTCTTTTAATTTTAAACTGGTTTTGCTGTAAATTTTAATTTTAAACTAATACTGCCTGAAAGTTTTCATTGAAATACCAGTTTTTGACTAGGCATAATTAGTATTGCATAGAGGGTATAATTCTTATCAGACAAAACTAGTTTGACCAAAAATCAGATTCTGCCTGCAACTAACTAACACACACACACACACACACACACACACACACACACACACACACACACACATTAAAATCAGATTCTGCCTGTAACTAACTAACTAACTAACTAACTAACACACACACACACACACACACACACACACACACACACACACATTAACACACATTAACACACATTAACACATACACACTTATGAATCAATCATTGAGGATACATGATACCTGCCACAGAACAAACAAACAAACAAACAAACACAAACACATTAACACATACACACTTATGAATCAATCATTGAGGATACATGATACCTGCCACAGTAACTATATAACATTTATTATATTACATTATAATGATTTTTGACATAATGGATTTGTATGTTACAAAACCAAATCTCTATTTGCAATATGAAAAAAGTTAAATCTAATTAATGTAATTTTATTTTTTTATTATGTAACAACTGTAACTCATAATTATTCCTAAAATTTTTTGATAGATTCCATAATTAGATTTATTTGATAAAAATAATTTTAAAAAATTTACTCAGATTTATCATCATCAAATTTATATTTTATTTATTATTATTATTATTATATATAATTTCATAAGAATTTTTGGAAAATATTCTGTGCACTTTATCTTAAATACAAAAAGTCTAATAAACGGCTACTTCTTCATTCTTAAAACAAAATATATTAACTGGTAAATAAAGAAAAAATTCATAATTTATAATTATGTAAAAGAATAAAAAATTTATTGTGATAAGTGATATTCTATCACATTCACTCAAGTTTTTTCATTACATTAAGACATTACTTTTATAATGATAATGCAAAATTTAGATATTTACAATAACTTTTCTCAAATTCTAACATTTTTTAACTTATCAATTGGTCTCTATCAGCAATTGAATATTAAGTAATATAACAAATTTTTACAAACTTTTTAAATTCAGTTATAAAATATTATCAAATAAAAATTATTTATATTTAATTAGTTTGAGACTATATGTTGATAAATGACATTATCACGCTTAGCGTTAAGATACACGCGAGAGGCTAAGCGAAGCGCGCTTGGTGTGAACTAGCCTAAGACTTTATCGCGCGTACCACCGCGCGCTTCCTCTACTTACCCAAGTGCCGGGAAATATGTCTGGTCGGTACGCGCCAATTTTAACGGTTTAGCCGGCCCGTCTAGGAGATGCCGGTATTATCCGGACTGAGCGTCTCCGAATGATAATTTCGGAGGACAAAGCGGCGGCTACACCCTCCATATTAACAGAAAGAAGAAGAAGAAGAATGATAATTTTGGGATTATCCGGATAAGTGTCTGCCAAAAAGCTGCCCGATAAAATAGCCCAAAGTACGTTAGGTAAAGCCATCGGACGTCCCGGATTTGCCGGCACGGTCCCGGTTTTTGAATCTCGGTCCCCCTCGAAAAAAATGTCCCCGTTATCCCTTTTTTTACTTAAAAAGTAAATAGTTCGTATTAAAAAGAAAGTTTAACTAGATTTAATTAAAAAAATTAGCTTCCGACCAATTTTCCTTCCCAACTTTTACTATACATAGAATACGGTTACCGTAATATAATCGAGTGAATGAATAAAAGTAATAGTAAAATTGTTTCTTCATGTCTTCTCGCTTTCTTTTTGTAAATTTTTTTATAATTTGCTTTTTTCGTTGTTTTAAAAAAATTTTTTTTTCATTTTTTTAAAAACAAATTTTTTGGATTTTGTCCAACCCGCGGGCCGCACGCGACTCATCGCTGTACCGAATGCGGCCCAACATAAAATTGTAAACTTCTTTAAAACATGGAGACTTTTATATACTTAATGAAGTTAATAAAGCTTTTATTAATTAAATACCTATCCGCCTTTCCTATTTTCATTTTCTAAAATATTTCTTATTTTAGTGATTAAATTGGACTTACTGGATGATTTACAAAAATTTCTGAACGAAAAAAAGTCAAAATTATGTTACATTTTTGCTTATTTGTCGTAGTGGATATCATATATCGTACATTATTTATTAAATTTTTGCTTAACAAACTATCTTTTTTTGTTTTACGCCCCTTTTCGATCGGTGAGATTACTAAGGGGCGAGGCCAGTTCCAACCAGGGTCGCGCCTATACAGATGGAGGGGGACCGGATGGTGAAGGACGAGGATGGCCGGGTCGGACCCGGAACCCCAAAAAAGTTTTCGGGAGACGCCGACGCGCGATCACGTCTCATCCCGTCGCTTAACAACTATGGTTGGAATTAGCGTATTTTATGCGCGGCCCGAGACAATTTTTTTTCTTCAAATGTGGCCCGAGGAAGCCGAAAGATTGGACACCTCCGATCAGGAACTTGCCGGATCGAAGTTCAGAAAATCTAGTCACTTTAGGTTAGGCAAATTTCTGGTCGATGATTACAGAACAATACCGTATTACATAGAATTATAAATATGGCATAAGCCCGGCATCTTTCTCTATAAATTGATTTAAATTAGACGAGTAGACGATATTTATAGACGTCATCTACAGGTATTTTCCGCCCGCATCCCACCTTTCCAGCCACGGTGTTTTCCTGGCCGTATCGGGTTTTTCCAGGGGTAGCCGGTCCACCGCCCACCCAATAATACCGGTCGGCGTTTATTTTGTAGAATTAAAAGACCGGATTTAAACTCGAACCGCGTAACTTTCAGTCCCCCGCCATTTATCGTCACTTCCGTATCGAGAATAAGACGCGGTCTTATTATCGGCGAGGCCGACTATTGTACTCGTACTTTCGATAGCGAGTCGCCTTTTTTCCCTAACATTTCCGGCATTTTAATCGTTCCGTTTGGGAAACCTTTTTAATTAAAGTCAATTAGAAAGGATTTTTATGGTGGTAGCTTTATCCAACGCGGCTATTTCGTTCGATTTTAGTTTTTCGAACGTATTTTTGCACCGGTTAGGCGCTTCGACGCCGTTGTTACCTATTAAGTTTTTACCTTTACCTCCGTCCACCGAAAGTTTATAAGTGTATTATTTGTTAGTCTTCGACCGGTACCTCGGGCGCCTGGTGGTTTTTACCCGACCGGATAATTATCCGTATCTCTTCCCATAAACGACTTCGGCCACTTACCCGTTTTCTGTTTCCTCAGCAGCTCTCGAAGGTGTCGAACCGTCAGCTCTAATAAATCGGCCTTCTCCATTTTGGAATGTCTCGGACTCTTGGAAAGAAAAAAAGGAAAAAATCAGCGGTCGACTTCCGTCCGACATTTTTATCCGAGTCGGGCTACTTTCTATTTTTTTATTCCTTAAAATTCCGGTGATAAAACGGTTAGCCCGTCTTCCGGTACCGCTTGGCCTAGGAGGGGACGGGCCAAACGACCGGACACACTCACCTCGGATTTAATAGCGTCTAAAAGCAGAGATTTCAGTTCCGATAAACTCTGGTTGATTCTGGCTCTTCTTCGTTTCTCCATCAGCGGCTTGGATACCTAGTAAAAATTCCAATGTTATTATCCGCTCTCGTACAAATCCGCCGTCAACTATTAGGCTAAGGTTAATCGGGTTCGAGGACTATTTATCCCGTCTCTAATCTCTTCCACCGGTGGGCGGACGGCTAATCTCCACGCCGGTTACCAAATATATCCCCCGAATCTCGTAATAATATAATTTATACGTAATAAATACACGAGTTACTCCCGTGGGATCCGGATAATAACCCTTTACTTCGGTCCCAAATTTTCTAATTCGGTGTCCGCCGATAGGTAAATACCGCCAACCGAGAGACGGATTAACCCCATTCGTGGTAGACCACCAGCAGCCCGTCCGGCCGGAACTAAAATCGAAATCCGATTTTTGACTCCCGTCTAGACACGTTAACGTTGTTTCCGCTCTGTACCGCGGATATCTGGGATTAAATAATGGCAAACGTAGGCGTTAAGGGGCGGGAGTAATACTCGGGCCCTCTCCTAAACTTCTCTACGGTTTATGTGGCTCCAAACCGACTATACGGTAGTCGGACCTCCCGATATCGGTGACGGCCAAACCGCCGAAATTTTCTGTTAGCGGTGGGCAGTTTCCACCGTCGTAGCGCATTTTTTAACTGGCCGCTGGGGAAAAGCGCCCGAAAAATGTATCGACCGGCCCTCGGATAAACCGGATACTCACCCTCCTATTTTCCCGTTTATTCTGGTCCATATCGCCGATAACCGATGGCATTACTCGGCGGATGACGGTAAATAACCCGACACGAGAAATTCTTCCCACCGAAGACCAGTTCCACGGTCCGGTCACGTGGAGGGATGGCACGTGGCACGAGCCCAGCGCGTCGAAGAGCGCGTGGACGCGATATTCGACCCACAGCCGAGTCGTAGCCACCGGGCCAGTCCGCAGCCAATCCGGCGTCAGCACTCCCCATCGGGTGGAAAGCGGCCCAGACGCCCGCCAACCGGATTCTTCTTACCACCACCACCGAAAAATGTAGCCTTATTTTTTTCTGGCTGCCCGATTTTATCCGTTAGCGAGTACGTAAATGAATAAACTTTTTAATTTTCTCTATTTGGTCTAGATAAGTTCTCCCCCGTCTACCGGAGGACGGGAAACGCCATCCGGGTATTTTTAAAACCGCGTTATTTCGGTGGCCATCCCCCGCTAAGCTGACAGGAAACGCGGTTCTTTCTCTCCGTCACGAAATTTCGGGGGCCAATTAACCTCCCCGGCTAACCGTCGATGGATTCCTTGCTGGGCCGGACGTTTTCGGCGCGCTCGTTCCACTACCGCCTTACCAAAGAACAGATTTTGGGATTAGCCGAAAATTTCTTCCAAACGCGCCTTTACTTTTTAGCGCATTTAAAACTGGTCTTTCGCCCTTCGTTCTAAACGCCTCCAGTTTTTAACAAATAGAAACGATATTTTCCCGCTGGACGAAAAATCTCAGTTATAGTCCGTAGGCCGAAAGGAATTTCTTTCGGTAAATATTGGAAAATTAAATCTCTCAATTTATTTCGTATCGGCGGAAACTCTCGACCGTGGCGCTGCTTCCGAAAGACGTCCACTCGGCCTATACATCTTTTAAACATTTTTTCTTATACGGGAAAATCCGACTTACGGGGCTAACGCGCGCGCAAATTTTTGCCCTGTGTCTTCTCTGTTCCAGAAACGCTGTACGCGCGGCCCACCGAAGGAAAGAACGATAAAAATTGCGTTAATCGGATAACCGAATTTTTAGCGGGATACCCGGACAGAATACCGACGTCCCGACGTCGGGGGTTGGACCAGCCAACTATGGGAGTGTTAGTAGGGGGCCCTAGACTAACCAGAATTACGAGATGGGTCTCGGCAGCGACCGAATGGAAGAAGGTCGGCGGTACCCATGGGGGGCGCGGCGGTATCCGTTTGTCGTCGGGTCGGTTAGCCCGGAGCGCCAGACTTTACGTCGGGCGACAAAAATTACACTTCTTTGTTAGCCGCCGAGAGCTAGGAATCGCCAGTTTGGCTTATTTTTAACCCAAAAGCCTCCGGCCGACGGCTAATCCGCCTTCGACAAAAGGATGGGCTGTTCCATTGGAAACAAACCGACTCTTCCATCTCCCGACCCGGCTCGTTTTCGTCTCTTTACTTCTGTACTGTTTCCTAGAAAATAATCCCCCTCGACTTTAACTATTTTCTCCGTTGACCGTATACAGCGCCGCCTGACCGAAATCGGTGTCGAACGGACAAAAAATTTATTCCGTCTTCCCCTCGGTGCTTAAAAAAAAACCAAACGGTCGGAGTGTGCCGCCCTCTGTTATTAGAAAAATAAAGCGTAGAAAAGAAATTCGTACCGCGCTGTACGGTTCGTATATTTTCGGCCATTTAATTAAATACGCATTAATTTAACCATTTACGATTACTTAGAGCGAAATATGCCACCATTACCATCGGTCGACTAAGCACCTATTAGCCCGGTTTAGAGTCGGTGAAATACGCGAAATGTTAGTAATACCTCTCTCGACCGATTTGAAATCTTCATCGAGGTGTTAACCGCGCGCCTGGAAAACAAAAAGGGAGCGAAGAATGCCCGAGTCGTTAGTTAACCGTCTTTACGCGAGTTCTGCCACATACATCACGTGCACATACATCACCGGACTACCAAATCTCTGCGTGAGTCAGCGCCAGGTGTCTGTACCACGTGCTGGTGTTGGTTGGCGCTAGGAGGGAGATAGCGGGCTCCCCATCTACCTTGGAGTGTTAGATAAGTTTCGTCTCGGCTTAGTCCGTCTGTAAACAACCACGCAATTCTTTTTAGTCCATAATTTTCTCCATTAGTATTATTTTTTTCTTCTTTAAAAGGCAAAAATTCATTTTCGTTTCCGGTCCAAATTCGATGATTCGGCTAACATCGAACAATACCTTCTAAAATTCGACACGGCGTTAAAATTTTCCGGTTTTATTTAATTTTATTAGCTTGTCGAATACCAAATGGATACAAAAAACATACTGTGTGCATTCAGTTATTTAAATAAATTATATATATAATTAACATTTGAAAAAACAATTTCTAAATAATGAAATCTTAATTTTGGCTTATGACTGGAACCAGGTTTTCAATAATTAATAGCTTGTCGAATACCAAATGGATACAAAAAACATACTGTGTGTATTCAGTTATTTAAATAAATTATATATATAATTAACATTTGAAAAAATAATTTCTAAATAATGAAATCTTAATTTTGGCTTATGACTGGAACCAGGTTTTCAATAATTTCATTTACTTGGCAAACGAAGACTATATTTGGAAAAGTTTTCCTTCAAATATTTTGTAACCACTTCTTTCATCATTTCTTTTACCCTGCGGCAAAGGAAAGAGTCTATGACCCTTTTCTGTTCGATTACAACAATTTACAGCACTACAAGGCATGTTCTTACAAAATAACCAGAAAGCCCATGTAACGTAATGTGGAGGACGGGGATCGACGGCCGGGCCCGGACCTCATGATAAATATTTTCAAGGGGTGGGATCCGAAATTCGAACCCGGGTCCTCCAGAATGGAAAGCCGAAGTGTTTCCATGCGGCCAATCCGGCCGACGGATTAAGACCCTTAGATGCCCTAAGCACTAACTAATTTTGGTGCTCCCTTACACTTGTAATTTAAAATACAGATAGGCCTCGATTAGCGCGACTTAAAAAATTGATACCGTTATTCGGTTGGCCAATTCCAACCACGGGCTGCACTCACACCCTTGGAGGGGGCCGGATGTCCGACCCCCTCCTCGGATGATGGGGATCGCCGGACCGGGCCCAGCACCCCGAAAAAATCTTTCAGGAGTTACCAGACCCGAGATGCGAACCCGGGTCCTGCGTGGTACGCCGACAGCGTTACCACTCGGCCATCCAGCCGCCTAACATAATATTTAATGGGATGGATGAGCATTTTTTCAGCACAAATTCTCTCAAATCGAGGTGTCATTAAAGATATTATTACTTGTAATTTTCAATCATTAAACGAAATCGATATTTTGTCTTTAAAATAGCTACAGCAAAAAGTGTCTGAATACATGGATATATGTATTTATTGCTAATTCATTTTTTTCGACATCAATTTGAACTTATTTTTTGTTTTTTTTTTGTCTCAAAAATGATGTTTTTGTTAATTCTTACGCGCCTCCTTACAAAATACTAGCGCCCCTCTAGTGGAGCGCGAGAGAGATTAGGTTAGAGCATTAACCTATACCAGGGCCGCCGAGTGAAATTTTATGGACAGTGACAAGTATGTGGTCCGGGCCCCACTTAAAAAAGTGCGTCACTTTGGTTTAATAAAAAGCCATAGAAAACATTAAGCATTTATTTAAAAAAAGGCAAACAATAAATTCAAAATTCCATACATTACATACAATGTTATATATGAAAAAGTTTATTTTGGTAAGACTGCTTTAGGTGCTCTGTCGGCAGCCTGTGAACTATTTTTTTTTTTTGTCAACAGATGACGCCACTTTCCACTCAGTAATAGTACTAAGTTGCGAAACAAGCCCTTCTGTGAGGCCCGGGAGACCTCCAAATTTGTTATTATTTAATCAATTAATTCCTTTATAAATGTTATAAAAATTATGTTAATCTTAATTTTCAATAATTGGTACAGTCGGCTGTTTCTTTTTTCGTTCGTTTAATTTATACACAGTACTATTGGAATTTCTCTAAAGCGTCGATGCTCTAAAGACATTCTTTTTTTCGGGACCAGGTCTTTTTTTTTAAAATTCCATCATAAAATTGAGTGTACCTAGCGGGGCCGCCGAAAGAAATTTTCGGGCCCGTGACCAGTCTGTGGTCCGGGCCCCACTTAAAAAAGTGCATCATTTTGGCTTAATAAAAAAGCCATACAAAATATTAAGCATTTATTTAAAAAAGGCAAACAATAAATTCAAAATTCTATACATCACATACAATGTTATATATACAAAAATATTTATTTTGATACGACTGCTTTAGGTGCTCTGTCGGCAGCCCGCTAACTATCGGACACGTTATGTGATACTTCAGGCCCGGTCGGGCTCTTTTCGATGCCAGGCCCGTGACAAAAGTCACGGATGTCACCCTCCTCTTGGCGGCCCCGCTCTGCCTTATTAAATATTTATATTCTTATTTAAATTTGTCCCTACTCGCGCTTCTTTTAATACTCCTTTTAGAGTTTAACTTAAATTTTGCGAGTTATCGGGTGTAATAACAAACTAAAACAAAACTTTAGCGCGCGTTCAATATTTGGACTCGCTATCTACGCGAATATTCTGTTACTACTCGACTATAAGAAGCTAAAATACACGATTCACCTAATTAAATAAAAATGTTAATAAATACTGGAACGAAGAAAATTTGATAATTAATATTTTAAAGCACCGGACAACTATCGAAATCCAGGACAGTCCGGTTAATCTCGAACGTACGGCGAACTTATATATTGTATATGCCATTTCAAAATTCTTCAGCTTCCAACTTCATCGATCTAAAATTATGAAAGTTTTCGCCTTAAAAGATTAAGATTTTCGTGCGAAACCTTTAATGAAATAATGGTGCTAATTCTATTTCTTATAAATTCATGATGGTAAGAAAATACCAGGTATGAACGGTAAATCTTATTTTTCCTGCAAAATACTATTTCTTAGTATTGAAATAATGAATTAATAGTAGTTGACTTTTAATAATAGTTATTATCTGGTATCACAGTTTAGCCTAACGACTTAAGATTCCTTTAATATATATTGTTATAGACCAGTGGTTCTCAACGTTTTTTCTGTTGAGGAACACATTTTAATATTTTTAAATTTGGCGGCACACCCAAATATTTTAAATAATAATTTAAATTAATTACGAATTTTTTAAAGAGATTATTGTATTTATTCTTATTTATTACATTCAGATTACAGACATACTCATACACGGGACCATTAATTTAAATGGAGGCCCTTATTACAGTTCTAGAGTACTGCCTTTCTTTGCGTCACCAGATGCCGCCAAATCGGCCATTTTATATCCTGTTAGATAGGGAGTTTTCATTGCGTTCATAGGCTTTCTGGTTATTTTTAAGAACATACCTAGTTAGAGTGCTGTAAATTGTTTTAATCGAACAGAAAAGGGTCAAAGATTCTTTCCTTTGCCGCAAGATAAAAAAAAAATTAAAGATAAAAAGAAGTGGTTACAAAATATTAGAAGGAAAACTTTTCCAAATACGATCTTCGTTTGCCAGGTAAGCAATTGCTGTATTTATAAATTACAAAAGAAATATAGTATTATGATTTACTTTCCATAATGTTATCCGTGATTATCGATCGGCAGGAAGATATAAAATGGCGGTTGAATGCGGTACTCCATATATCTACGGACTCTAGCCCTTATTAGAGTCCCTAGATATATATAGAGTAGCGCACCTTAACTGCAGCCGCCATTTTATATCTCCTGGACGATTGCTCGCCATACGGTACTATAGAATTTTCGCAAGAAATATTTAACTCGCATTCATACAACCATATTAGGAAAAGAAAATGCATTTAGAAATTTAAAAACATGCCAAAGAATATTAAATAATGCATAATTGTTTTAGGAAAAATGTATAACTTGCATTATTCGTTACGAAATTAACACATCACTTTTTATTGTCTCCACTAAACGAAAGAATTTTGCTTTCATCAAATATTTACTCGTACAAAAATAAAGTTTTGTTTCGTCATTTATTTTTTTAGTTATAATTAACAACCACATTTATTGGCGAAAGCCCTGCCCTCTTAGTAATCTTCCTGATTGGAAAGGGGGGCTTAAAAATAAAAATTCCGAACAGTGATTTATAAGATAAAAATTGTATAGTTATAAAGATTATAAATTCAGTTATTAATTTATCACTACTGAATGCATCATAAACGAATTTAAGAAATTTCTTAATTCTGTATGGTTTTTTTTTCTATATAGTTTTCTCCGCTTTCCACTCCATGAATATTAAACAGCGGAGCAATTCCATAGCTACCAGAGTTGGTGGAGGAAGGGCCTGGACCCTCCTCCACTGAAAAAACTGGAGGTGTTTTTTGTCAACAGATGACGCCACACACTATTCAGGTAGAATACTATGTGGCGGAGCGAAACAAGCTTTTCCACAGGCTGCCCACCTCTGCGGAGGGATCAGCCGGATTGTGGAGGACGGGGATCGATGGGCCGGCCCGAACCCCATGATAAATATATTCAATGGGTGGGACCCGGGTCCTCCAGAGTGGAAAGCCGAAGAGTTTCCACGCGGCCAATCCGGCCAATTAAACTAGAGGTTTGGACCAGTGCCGGCTCTAGAGCTTTCAGTGCCCCGAGCGAAAATTTTTGTTGCGTCCCCTTCAAGTTGTCTGTTTTGACGGTTAGCGGAACTTGAGGGGGCGCAACGGTGAACTAACTGGGCGGCCGCCCAATACGCTCACTGTTTATGTATAAAAATTAATTGTGTCTTATTACAGTAGTAATAATAATAACAAACATAATGCGCCAGCACATTTTGGCGCCCTGAGCGGTTATTCTGCTGGATCGTGTGTTTGACCTGGTAATTGAACCCGGTCCTGTAGAGTGGAAGTATAGCATGCTACATCGCGGGCATCTGTCCGACTTTATATGTTGTTCAAAATTTTTAATAGAAAGAAAATGAAACTTGTCAAATTATAATGTATATATATTTAGATCCCCATTAGTAACTTGCGAAAAAAGTAATTTTTATAAAATTCAATAGGAATGTTCTCATGTAAATATGAATTCTCAAACTCAACATATTTTCAAAATACGCGAAGTCACGAAATTTAAAACTGGCACATGTTCAAACTTTGATGCCAGCTAGATACTGTATCTCATGGAAGCAGAGCCGGATTTGCATTTTTGGGGTCCCTAGGACGAGTAAGGCCCTAAAAATTAAAATCAGCTACGTCTAATTTTAAAGGCTCCTTATAACTTATAAGAAACCTTTAAAATTTTACTTTTTATCTAGCACTTTAATAAAAACCCATGTTTTCTTATTAAAAGTTTATAAAATTTGAAAACTGATTGATAGTTTTGGAGCCCTTAGAATCGCGGGGCCATAGGATGCTGCCTAGTCGGCCTATTGGTAAATCCAGCCCAGCATGGAAGCAATGGATGATGGAAGCATGTAGATTTCCATCTGCAGTATTCAGATTAGATTCTGAATTCCCCACAGATTTTTCTGAAGAAGTTTATATCAATTCATTGAACCCCATTCCTCAACCCAGTACGACTCTAGAGTTTTTGGCAATGGTGAGCGGACTAGGTGGCTGCCCAGTCTGCTCACCATTTAAATTAAGTATAAAAAATAATCATCTTACTACATAAATAATAAAATACAAAATGTGTCAGCATTCTTTGACACCCTTCGGCACCCTGAATGAATGCTCTGCTCAATTGCATGTTGAGCTGGCCTTGCCTCATCATGATCTAAAGGTCCTGGTGCTCTGATGGAACTTTCTTGTAATATCTATTCAGCACCTTACAATATTAAGAAATGATAATTTTGGCACCCTTTTTCCAAAGGCACCTCAATGCAGTGCATTATCTGCTTACCAGATTAAGCGAATACAAAAACTTCAATTTATCCTATTTTCTATACTTACTGTCAGAAATTTTAAATATAGCCTAATTTTAACCTGATTATTCTTTAAATGGTTATATTAGATCAGTGGAAAGAAATAGAATTCCAAAAATTTATCCCACAACTGACTTCAGAAATATGAGTTTATCAGCTCTTAAAAATTTAAAATAAATATAATCAAAAAACACATACACATTACACATTTTTAATAAACAATAAATCTACAACACTTACACAGCATGCATTGAAAATTTTTCTCTTTGTTTAGTGCTGTATGTGTTTTTGAGTTAAAATATATATCTATCTATTATACACATAAGGGTGGTTTGGTCTGGTTTATGGATGGTTCTAAAACCACTACTGGTGTTGGGGCGGGGATTTATTGTATTACTCTAGCCGTTAACCGGTACAAAGTAGCACATTCGATTTTCAACTTCTCCCCCGTTTTTAAGAATAACTTTTCGGCTGAGAGCTCAACTTCTCAGAGGTTGACTATACATACAAAATAAAACAAACTAAACATTATTCTATATTTTTGGACTGCACATTACATATATCTCATCAAGAATAAATACCTCAGATAAGATTTGCTAAAATCGATAACCGAATGTTTGTAGAAGAAAGTTTTATATATTCATTGAAACCATGTAACAAATAGGAAATGGATTAGATAAAGAAATGATAATCTTGAAAATAATAAGAACAATTCTAAAATGCAAAGGCCAAAAATATGACAACGACAAATATGTCAGGCATATACAAAAATATCAAAATTGTCTTTTTTCAAAAAAAGAAAAAATTAGCAAATTTTATATTAGGTTCAGTCCATTGTCTCAATTTAGTGTGTGTGACTTCCATAGATTCTTCTATGGTTTCATTGTTTACTACTATACAAAAATTACACTTTTTTTTCTTGTTGCACCATTTGTAAGGCTATTTTAGTATCTATATTAAAATTATCATTAAGAGGATATAATGATAATTAAATAGTCATCAAAAATAAATTCAATTGCACTCTTTCATTTGTAAATTATAGAAATTAACAAAACTTTAAAAAATGTTGCTGTTTGAATCAAAATGTTCAGAAATAACAGCAGCAGCAACCTTCTGAAAAAAAATTATGAATTTTTGTACATTTTATTTGGAATAATATTCTTACTCATACTGACAGAAATACCCTGCAAGAAAAAGACAGTATTGTTTCTCAGGCTTGTAAAATAATCTAGTATATGAATATATATAATATGGTTAATATTTTTACTTCCAGAAAAGGCAGCCATTAGAGTATATAGAGATGCCATCGTATAATATGTGATATGGTTAATATTTTTACTTCCAGAAAAGGCAGCCATTAGAGTATATAGAGATGCCATCAGAATTCATAGAATACAGAAAGTGAAATAAGGACAGCCTTATGAACATGAAGGCAAATGTTTTCATTTATGAGTTGAGCATTTGTTCAAAGTATGAATTAGGTTGCATTTGACACTATAGTAGCAGAGTTAAATTGGAGATAAAGAACTTTAAATGAGGTATCTTCTGATTTTATTTCAATTAATTCATGTGTTAAAATGAATATTGAAAATTTCCAAAAATCAGCAGTGAATTTGAGTCTTAATATGATAGTGATATGAATGAATTGGAAATAATGTCAGAGATTTACAATTTTAAGTATCAGGAATTAGTAATGTTTCCAGATGTTTCATCTGCAACTAGTTTGAACCTTTCCAGTTATTCATGAATATAATTTGGTTGAATCTTATCAAATTTTTGAAATTTCTCTACTTGCCAGTAACTGTGGCTTTCTGTGAAAGAAATTTCAACAAGCTTAAAATAATTGAAAACTACTTTTGAGCATTGATGAATCAGGAAATATTAAATATTTTATTAATAGAACATGACAATAGTGAAAAAAGAAATTTTGATTCAATTGTGAATTTGAATCATTAAAATCTGGAAGAGTACAATATTTGAAAACTACTTTTGAGCATTGATGAATCAGGAAATATTAACAAATTTTATTAATAGAACATGACAATAGTGAAAAAAAGAAATTTTGATTCAATTGTGAATTTGAATCATTAAAATCTGGAAGAGTACAATTTTAAAAAAATCATATTGATATTTGTTCTATGACTAAATTTTATTTGTTATTTCTCAAATGAACATCTACATATATACTAGCTGATTATTATACTCAACTTTAAGAGTTAATTCATTCCTGGAATTTATTTCTAATGTAAGAACTGCAAACTAAGAATCAATTTCCTATAAATATAATGTTAAAATCAGGAGTTCCACTTTCAGCAATATAATTTGACCATAATATAATTAAAGGTCAACAAAATCAATAATTTATAATTTAAACAATGATTTATCTATCTAATAAAATAAAAACATAGCTTTTATTATTATTATTTGCTTGATTTTAAAGAAAGAAAAATTATTTACACTATATAAATATTAAAGAATTTTTATTTTTCATTATTATTGACAGATAAATAGATGTATTTTAATACAGATAAATTACTGATTTAGACACAATCTGGGAACGAATGTATTTACATAATATGGCAGTAAAATCAGTGCATATGCTACTTCCACTTCTCAACCACTATTTTAATTTTTCTGATTTTGTAGTAGATGACTAAGTTTTTGCTACAAACTCAGTTGCACTATATTGTATAGCTACATATGTGGTTTGAAATCCCTTTTTACAAATATTTAGAATCAATTTATTGCAATTAATGTTCATATTTGAAAAAAATTTGAAAATCTGGAACACAAAGTGGGAATTCATAAACTGAGAACTTCCTTTAAATGTTATATGTTGTTATTATTCTTATTGTTTATCTCTTCCTTTTTTTTTAACAAACCTTGAAAATCTGGAACACAAAGTGGGAATTCATAACCTGAGAACTTCCTTTAATTAAATGTTATATGTTGTTATTATTCTTATTGTTTATCTCTTCCTTTTTTTTAACAAAATGACTGCAATGATAATACTGAATGAAAGATGCCTGTTTTATTTTTGCCTTAGCTACAAAATTAGCTAATAATGGCTATAGTGAAAGGCACTATAAGATATTAAAACAACTTGCAGATATGAAATAATAAGTACTGTACAAGTTTTGTATACTGGTATTGCAGTATTGGTACACTTCTGCTACTGAGTTAATACAACCGATAATTATACAAACTTTTTGATCTATAGTAAACTGACACTTTTAAAATATGTTCATACAATGCATCAACCAGCTGATCTTGCCCTCTGCAATTCATCTGTTTCAATAGATAATGTGATAAGTTCAGAAAGAGAGAAATTTTCTTCATCTGAAAAAGAAAAATTAAACAAACTTGATTATATTTTATTTGATAAAGGATTATATGTTATAATGTAAACAAATTTTTTAAATACCATTATAGAATAGAAGCATGCAATTATTCATACAATCAAGGTCATTATTTATTAAATCTTGCAAAGTCTGTCTGAACAATGCATACTGTTCTTTTCTTGTATCTGCAGTGAGATTGTATTTGACTCCAATGTAGGACATTTGATAGAAAGTATCTATTGGAGGTGCATATTCAGCAACAAATCGAATTTCCTGCATATAGTTTAAATTGTTTTATTTAAATAAGACTCATATTTAATTTTTATTATTTAAAACTCACCTCATTAATAACATAAACAGAATTTTTGTAATATCTTTTATTTCCACAAATTTGTGTTTCTAATGGAGTTAATTCACCTGCCCAAAATATACTTGGTATGCATTTAACATTGATCAATAAATCAAATGTTCTACAACTTTTTGGCAGTAATATAATGAGTTTTGAAAAAATTTGAACTCCTTGTTTCTTTTCATATTCTTTTAATCTGTTATGCCAAGCTAAGAGATCAAAAAGATTTTTTTCTAAAATAAATATAGTAATAAATAGATTAATTTGAAAAATTTATTATGAACTTCACTTCTACATTTTTATACTTAAATAAAATTTATAAAATTCAAAATTTAAATTTTATTGGGCATATTCATTTTATGCATACTCACTATTTTTTTTTTGTGACATTAGTATTTTCAAATACCCATGAAAGTAAGCTTGTGCAGCACCACAACCTATATTAATATCATTATCTTCTAATATTGTACTGATTTCTATTTTATTTGGTTTCTAAAAAATAAAACAATTTAATGATTTTCAGTTGATAGTAGGGTTTATACAAAAACTGACTTTTGAAAAAACCAGTTTTCGAATTCCAGTATTTCAAAAAAACCAGTTTTCTAATTTTTTCAAGAAAAAACATAATTAAAATAATAAAAAATATTTATACTTATTCAAAAATTTTTCAGTTTATTCAATATTTATGGAACTATAAAAATTATAAAATAAAATATACTCCACACAAACCAAATAAAAAAATCTAAAAATAACTAAAATCCGTACAAATTATAAATTCAGGGGCTGTTTGTGCACAGACACTGCGGAATTGCAGCCCCCAATTTTTCTCTATATATGAAAACTAGTTAAAATACCCAGCATTGCTGAGTTTTTGTTTATAAATCACAGAATTTATAAAACAAAAAGTATGTTGTTGATTATTTTTCAATAATTATTAGAAATAATTATTGAAAAATAATCATCAACATACAATATATCATATATATAATCATACAATAAACAATGCTCCAAATCAATATATCGTATATATATAATCATACAATAAACAATGCTTCAAATTCAATATCATTTTTCTTTTGTTATTGTCTATTTATATTTTCTTTAAAAACTAAATGATTAAATTTTCAAAATTTGTTCATATATGAAAACAAATTGTAATTAAATGTATTAAATAAATAGAAATATGATCTATTATACAACAAACAATCAAACACATATTAAACACCTGCTTTGCAACAAAGAGTGAAGTACATGCTTGGCCCTTTGCTAATAGTATACAGTGGTCTCAAAATGGCAACCTATGGGCTGCATCCAGCCTGGAAAGCAATTTTGTATGGCCCGCAAAGATATTTGTTTAAATAAATATTACAGTCAGAAAATTATTACAGTTTAACATTAATAAAATAACAATCTAAAGTTTTAAAGTGTACTGTATCCAACCTATGCTGTGCTATCAATAACTATTGTATCAATAAAATATTTTCCTTTCATTGTAATTTTGTTTAAAAATATTCAGCCCTTCGTTTTCTTTCGAACTGCGCATTCAGCCTGCTTGCAATTTGAGTTTGAGACTACTAGCATACTACAAAAGGCCATGCACATGTGCAGAAAACCAGCACTTGTTTTAATACATGCTTGGCTCTTTGTTTAATTTACCCAAGAATTCAATTATTTTGCCCATGTTAAAAACAGGTGTGATCAATTCAGAAAATACTGACACCAATTTTAAAAAATGCAAATGTATGGACAATATATGCAAGAATTCAATTATTTTGCCCATGTTAAAAACAGGCGTGATCAATTCAGAAAATACTGACACCAATTTTAAAAAATGCAAATGTATGGACAATATTTTAATTTTTACATATAATTTATATTATTATAATACTCAGTTGAAATACATAATTATGTCATGACAATGATGTCGCATAAGAACAGATTTAGCAATAAAATGGAAATTTCCTATATGCTATATATATTATTTCTTTGTGTGCTATTTTAAGCATTATTTATTTATTAGCTAGGGAGAATCCATAAATAAAGTCACGTTTAGAGATAGAGCATAGATTTGAGATGGTAAATGATGTAAGGGGAAGAGTTCTACAAATTATGACTTCATTCTTAAGATGGTTAATGCTTACATTTTTATGATTAAACAATGTTTTAGCTATAAAATTAATGTATTTATGTGTAATTGTTAGAGAAATAAAGACTAATGTAACATGTGCAATTACATTTGTTATAAAACAAGTCTGGCCAATCCAAATTGTTTCTCCAATCAGTTTGGAGAACAATGTTATACATATAATCACGCATGGTGCGATGAAAAATTTTGAAGGGGAGAGATTCAAAATGTATTTGGAAATAATGCAACGTGGTATAATTTCATTTAAAATTGCAACAAATAAAAAATTTGTATATATATTACTGCTTTTTATGCGATTTTAAATATTACTTATTATTATTACATAATATTGGATAAAATAGTAGTTTACATCATGACGAATAGTTACATAATTTCTTTGTGTGAAAAAATATAAACAAATTTCATTTGAGATATGTAATATGTCACCATTGTATTATGGATATAAAACAGACTTAACTTAGCTGCAAATTCAGTAACTTTATATCATACCTTTCCATCCAATGAAAAGGTATGATATAAAGTTACTGACTGAACACAAATTGATACTGAACAGTATCCTGTATCATAATCGTAATAATGTATTTAGCTAAGTAATTTTGTAAAAATCCAATAATAGTAATGCAGATAAGTTATCTGTTACTCCCTTACTTTGACGCTTAGCACCATCTATTCATATTTATTGTCATAAAATAAATAAAAATTGGGCCCCTAGGGACCTAAAAAAAGGCCAAATAAAAAAAGGGTGATGTAGGGACATGCCCATATTGATACTGAACAAAATTCTATATCATATTCCTAAATCTCTTGTAGATTTTAAATAAAAAAGTTACATACATACATACATAATCTGTATTTTATAAGTATATAGATAGATAGATATATATTAATTTATTTATATTTGCTTGCCTAATATTTAATTTTATCAATTCTCTTATTTTGTATAAAAAATAATAAAAATCTAATTTGTAGCACTTAGGAGAGTGAAGGACACTAGTAGCATTATGTTTAATACAGTGCTGTCTTGGTGCCATATTGCTTCTTGTGCAAGCATATGCAAATCGTATTGACATGCATGGATGTGAGTTATTAGCTCAAATTAGCATAATGTGGTAATGTACGTTGTGCAGTTCCACTGTTGTTTATATGCAGGTTGCATCAGTAGTAGGGTGTTTATCATGTTTACTCCATCTTTTTAAATATTTGGACATTACAATTAAAGACAACATTTTGAATTATACTAAACTGTATAATTTTATCAATAATAAACAATATTTCTTCCTGAAACAAAACAAGAAGAATATACATTATTTTTAAGTAATTTTGCTATTTTATCCAAATATGTATACACTGTATTTACAATGTATATGCATATTTTGAAAATTGCAGCACCCCACAATTTCAAGTCACAAGCTGCCATTGTATAAATTATAAATTTTTATTTCATTTAGTATTTTTTTTTTCGGGAAATATGATTTCAAAAAACATAAAATGACCATTGAATGATTATTTAATCTCGTTCTTATTCTAGATCAGTGGTTCTCAACTTTTTTTTCTGTTGAGGAACACATTTTAATATTTTAAAATTTGGCGGCCGCCTAAATATTTTAAATAATAATTTAGATTTAACAACAAATTTTTATTATCTAAATATTTTAAATAATAATTTAGATTTAACAATAAATTTTTATTAACTAAATCTAAATTATTATTTAATATATTTAACAACAAATTTTTTTAACATTTTAAGTTATAATTTAAATTATTAAATTATAACTTAATAAAGGCTACCATTATTAAATGGCTATTAATAATTTAAATTTAATTTTTATTCCTTAATTTTTAAATTATAAATAACGACAAAAACTTTTGACTGTCGCAGAAATTCGACGGTTAGATTTTTCTAACGATACCCTATTTATGCAGAAATTCGAAGGTTACATTTTTCTAACAATACCCTATTTATAGGAATTGGTAGGACTGCAAAAGGGATAGCCAACCAACCATATTTCACAATTAACATATATGATTCATACAATTACATACAATTCATTCTTAATTTTTCACGGCACACTATCAAAGGTTTGGCGGCACACTATTGTGCCGTGGCACAGTGGTTGAGAATCACTGTTCTAGATACAAAATTGTCTGAAATAGAAAACTCTCTCTCACTGGCTACTGAACATGATTCGTTTCACTATTACCATATATGATTCATACAATTACATACATGCAATTCTTATACATACATACAATTCATTCTTAATTTTTTGCGGCACAGTGGTTGAGAACCACTGTTATAGACGATAAGAATTCATTGTATATTAATCCGAAAAGTATGCGAAGTTTTTTAGATAAGAAAACTGCATTTTCCAAATTATAGGTAAGAGTTGCTGTATTTAAACCCAACACCAGTTGAAATAACTTTGCATTTCAATCGATTCTTCCATCCAAATACTTCAATTAATCGATGGAAATCCAGTTGTTGATTTAATAAGCTGCTACCGATTGCACTTTCTATCGAAAAACAAACTTATAACTCTTGATTTTTCCATGACTTCTTTTAGAGATGCCCTGATTAAGTTTTTCTCTGTCTCTGATATATTCATCATCGAAATCTGTTTCCATACAAGAATTTGGATATATTCTAGAATAATATTTTTCCAGATAACTTAATAATAATATGTTTTGAAGCTAGTGAAAATATACTAGATTTCTTCATTGCAATGTTTTGTGGATTTTGCAAATATAGCAAAAGTTTTTTTGTAATTTTATAACATGATTTTATCGTTTTCAGTTCCTCAAATAATAAATCTATATTCTTTGTTCATTTATTGGTTGCCTAAATACTGAAAATTTTTTGTCCTGTTTGAATTTTTTTGGCTTTCAGTGTCTCAGATTCCTCAAGAAACTTATGGATTGATTTTTCCTTGACTTCTTTTAGAGATGCCCTGATTAAGTTTTTCTCTGTCTCTGATATATTCATCATCGATGTCGACGTGCAGAGAGAACGAAAAGTATGTACGAGCAAAGAAAACTTTGACGGAGATAAGGAAGAAATATTTTAAACGGCCGATAAGGCAGACGTGTAGGGAATGAGGATGCGCTAATTAATTATTAGATATAATTCCGATAAAGATGGCGTGATTTATTAAGCAGATAATCGCTTTTAACCAAGACGTGCTCGGAATAAAATCCACTTCCTTTAATGGAATTTCTTTGCGTTTTTTCCCAAAACAGTTACAGTACGCATGGATGTCTCGATGACAGTACGCTATTTAGCGACCTCTAGCGATAGGTAATTCCATGAGACTATAGTGCCATCTTGTAACAGTTGTGTTGAATTCGCTACCGTATTAAAATAAATATTATAAAGTTAATATTTTAAATTAATATATTTATTCTTGCTATTAATAATAATAATAATATTAGATAAACGATTTTAACAACATGATGAAGAATGATATGACGTCATATCGTTTCAGTTTTTGTTTTTTGTTGCTTATTCAATCTACACGTGGTGACGATTTTCGGTAAGGTTAGGATTTTAAACATTTAATAAATGGCCGAAGAAGAAGATCCGAAAGGCTACAGATGGGAAAGTGAATATGAGAAAACTTGGTAAGTGACTTGCAATAATTATATGTACAATTATGGGTTCAGTTGTACTCAGTTATGTTCATATATAAAACTTTATCATAATTAGATACTATTGATTCTTGTCACAATCCTAGTGGAGTTTCAAATTGTAATACTGTACCCTCATTTCTTTTAAATAACTATACAAAGTATAAAATATTAATACAGTTTATTACATCAAAAACATATAAAAAAAATGTAACACATAATATTGATTTATACGCTCGATCTATGCATAATGTAAATTTTCTGAATCTTATCAGTAGTTGAGAAACATGTTTCTTCAGATTTAAGACCACAGTACTATTTATAGCCCGTGATTTAATGATACATCCATCTATTCAGCAACTATTTAACAACTTAATATCTAGAAATTATTGATTTTGTAGGCTTTCTAGTTCTTTGTAAATGAGCTTGTTACTTTTACTGAACTGCCAATTAAAGATAAAGTATTATGTTATAAAAAAATGTAACACGTAATATTGATTTATACGCTCGATCTATGTATAATGTAAATTTTCTGAATCTTATCAGTAGTTGAGAAACATGTTTCTTCAGATTTAAGACCACAGTACTATTTATAGCCCGTGATTTAATGATACATCCATCTATTCAGCAACTATTTCACAATTTAATATCTAGAAATTATTGATTTTGTAGGCTTTCTAGTTCTTTGTAAATGAGCTTGTTACTTTTACTGAACTGCCAATTAAAGTATTATGACCTTGAAAGCCCTTTTCTTTGAGAATTGTGTACTGTTTCTTCTATTGCTGAGATTAAACTTTCCTTAGAGATGTTAAAAAGCAGTAAAAGAAAATTAAACAAACTGACATTAGACCAAAAGAAGCGAATTGTTGATCATTTACGATACTGGATGCAGTGAGAGGGATTTATGTTGCATGACAAGAACTTTCACAATTAACTATTAAGAAATTTTTTAAAAAAGCTGGCTTTCTTATAGATTTCACTGAGGAAGGAATGCAAGAGATCAATAACTTTTCTAGGAGAAGAACTGAGAGCTCTTCCTGAGAACTATCATCATAAAATTTTAACTGAAGATTTTTACAAATTTTGACAACAATCTTATCCATCATGAATATGAAAATTTTACAGCCAGTGATTTAATTGAAGATATATCCAACTCAATTTGTATACGACTTTGTTGGGAGAGGAACCGAATGATCGTGAAAGAGTTTTGGAATATATAGAGGAATTTGAATGATAAGCATTTTCTGATAATGAACTAGAGATTGTTGAAACTCTATTTGGTATAAGAAAAAATAATGGATTAAAAATAAATAAAATTGAAAATGTGTGGATAAAGTGTAAATTAAATAGAGGCAAACGCTACTTACAGACTTCTTTTCAAATAAATAGTTGTTATGTTGAAAGCACTGCAAACTCTACTTACAGACTTCTTTTCAAATAGATACTTCTTATGTTGTCAGACTTCTTTTCAAATAAATACTTCTTAAGTTGAAAGCACTGATAGACTGCAATATATATTTAACATTTTTGAGTTTCATTTAAAATAATAAAGGTTTCTAATTTGATCTGAGTAAAGATTTGCATTAACATGAAAATTTAGTGTTTAATATGTTTAGAAAAAATTTTGATTTTATGAATCTCTCTATGTGCTTTCCAATTTAATTTGAATAAAGGTTTGCATTGACATGTAAATTTAGTGTTTAGTATGTTTAGAAAAAATTTTGATTTTATGAATATGTTGGACACCTCTCTAAGTTTGAACACTTTTGAAGGAACCAAAAATGTGTCCTACATAGAGAGGTATCACTGTAATTGAATAATTATTTGACAGGGGTCAAATTCTTGACATCTTTTAAAGTTTATCAATTGAGGTCATCTTGGACCTTACAGTATTATTTAAATTTATTTAAGTAAAGATACCAATTATATATTATTTGTAGTACTTCCACAAGAAGATTGATATGGGAGTTCTTTAACTTATGTACAACTTTTATTCTTAGCAATATTAAGTAACTCAAATTTTCTATAAGTTAAATTTACTTATAAAAATTATTACATTATTATTGTGGGAAAATTAAAGCCATTATATTCTATATATGTATAGTCTATCTATAAAAGCAAGGAATATGATGTAACCATCATAACAATCCAAACATATATCATATTACCAGTGCCGGATCTAGTTAGGGCAGGGCCCGATTGGAATATTTTTCACAGGGCCCCTCAAAATATGGCTTATATGTATAAATAAAGCTTTCATTCCAAATAGAATATTTAAAGGCTGTTATAAAGCTTGGAGTTTATTAGATAATATATTCATAAAAAATTGAATTAATAATTAAAAGAATTGACAATGTGGCTTTATAAGTAATTGTGATCAAATTTATATATCAAATGAAAGACAATTTTTTATCAGTTGAAATACATCAGCATTGAAGTTTTTCTCAAGTGGAGGATTTCAACAAAATACAGTATTGGGAATAATATCCACTTCTCTATCAATCAGAATTATAACATGTTTTTGTTCAAATTATTGTCTTTTATGGCAAAGTTTTACTTGGACTGTTGCCACTTGTCAATGTAGAATTAAAATTGTAATCAGCTTAAATACAAACGCTCTGATCCTCTCAAATGTTTATGTATTTATTAATATTCACAATTATAAATAAAACCTAATAGAATCAAGATTAAGATACATTAATAGCCTTTCTTGTAGTACAGGCTTTTTTGTACATCTTTTACATCGCAACAAATTAAAAATTATCAAAAAATTAAAACCCAAATAACACAAGCAGTAAAATTAAAATAAAGTAAAAAATAAAGCAGTCCAGTCAACCATGGTATTTAAAATGCATTTCGGTGCAGTGCCTTCTTCAGTTATAACCAATGTTAACTGCAAAAATTTACATAAAAAATTCTTTTAAAAAACCAAATTTTTAAAATATCAAAAAACAGCACTAAACGCAGCTAGACTTTCAAATAAGTTTATTTACTATCGTTAAATGCTAACGTTTTCAATGTTTATACACCATCATCAGGCATTTACATTCGTTTATTTGTTCTAATCGAACTATAGTTGGATAAAAAAATAAACACTGAAAACGTTAGCATTTAACAATAGTAAATAAACTTATTTGAAAGTCTAGCTGCGTTTAGTGCCTTTTTTTGATATTTTAAAGTTAAGTTTAAAACAGTCGAAGTGAATTAAATCTGTACAAAATTTTTATTTGTCAACTTAAAATCATTTCATTTTATCATCTTTAAAGTAAATATAAAACTACCATAATATTTTGACACCAAAGCTTTCAGAAACAGAACTTTCTTAATTTTTATTATTATTATTTTTTAACTTTTTTAAGGGGAAAGTGGACCAAGATTTTTCTGTAGACTTAACATAAGACAGAAAAAAATGAAATTCATGTAAGCAAAAAAATCAATATAATAATAAATTATTTTATATAGAATCTTCAGCATTTCCTTTAGAGCAAGACATATTTTAATATTTCTAATTTTAATAGTAAAATTATCAAAATTAGTAAATGATAAATTTAGATTATTATTTTTAATTCAAGAAGGAAAGAAATGCAAAGCCAAATATGTCTTGCCCTGCTGACATGTGTTTTCTACATGTTCTAATGGTTAATATGTGAAAATACATCAATCACAATTTTTTTTTCTTCTATTGGTATGTGGAAGTTTTTGAAGAACAACTAGCAATTTGTCTACCATCTGATGGTCAAAATTGTCAGAAAGGCATAGCACACTGTTCTATATTATTGCATTGGAAATAACAGTAATTCACTTGTTTAGAAGATAATGACTATTCATTAGAACTCATTTTACAACTCTTTTTGGAAGCTGTTTGGCATGCCAATAATTAAGATTGTTATTAAAAAATAAATAGTGGCTTGGTCAAAAAGTGGAAAACAGAAAATGTGTTACCACTATCAAGTAAAATTAATAGTCATTTGTAGTTACTATGGACAGTTACAAACATATGTGATTGTTTTAAAAATTATAAATTGTACATTTATAATTTTTAATTAATTAAGAATCGCTCAGTTTTATAAAACAATTTTCACAAAAAGGATTTAGTTTGTTTCTAAAGCAAATAAAATCAAATTATTGGCATAAGAATTTCTCAAAGAAAACAATACAGTTTTCCTTTGACTATGTTTTGATAATCCTATCTTAAGTTGAAAATGATGCATAATATTAATAATTTTAATAATTATAATAGAAAATGGAACACTGAATCCTTTAAGATGGTATAATCATCTGGATTTGATCTCAAGTCCCCAAGGTTTATAAAAGAATCCAGAACTGAACCCAGATTCCAAGATGTAAAATCATCCAGAAGTAAATACAGATCTTGTTTTACTATATTTTTAATAAAACAAAAAATATTTCTAGCCAATATTCTATGAAAATAGCCAAGTTTGAAATATTATAAAAGCAATTGGAATATCATAAGTTGAGGAGTATCTGTATAGTAATTGTTATATAAATGACTTACTGATAATCAACAATTATTTACATTTATTAAGATTAAATGTAATTGTTTTGAATTGTTTGGTAATTAATTATTAGTCTGACATTTTATAAGATTTTTCAATATAGGCTACAGTATATCTTTTGAGCTGTTTGAGAGCTGTTGTTAAGATTTATTTTCATATGAGAAGTGAAAAGAATTTGAATTTTTTATTTGAATTTGAGCTGTTGTTAAGATTTATTTTCATATGAGAAGTGAAAAGAATTTGAATTTTTTATTTGAAGTAAAAGAGTACAGTATATCTGATGTAAATATACAAGATCTTTTTTGTAATTATTTTAACAAAATTTTTCTGGTGATGATTCCATAATATAGTTGAATTTATAATCAAGAATATCAAACTGAAGTTCAAATAATACAGTTGAAAAAAATTTTTTTTAACTTAAATAAGCTTCTTAGTCAACTTTAATTGCAAGATATTTGTTCTACTAAGGTTTGTTTAGTACAAATGCTTAATAAAATAAATGGAATAAACAAATGCTTTTAAATTTAATTTTAAATGAATAATTTTTTGACATCCAGAACAAAACAGTTTTTAGTTCATGATAGCTTGCAACAAGCAATTATTTTACATGCAATATATGTTGTTTATAAAACCTAAATTTCATGCAAAATGTTATTTATTTGCAGACAAACTATCTTGAATGAAGAAGAAAATTTTTTATCCTGCATCAATAAACATTTATGGAAAATAACAGTTATCAATAAACAGTTATGAAAATAAAGGATTGGGGTTCATTTGCACAATTAGCCAGACAGATTCATTTGTGTAACCAGCCAGAGTATTCATTTGAATAATTGGTTCATTTGCAT
Source organism: Olivierus martensii (assembly GCA_000484575.1). Taxonomy (NCBI): domain Eukaryota; kingdom Metazoa; phylum Arthropoda; class Arachnida; order Scorpiones; family Buthidae; genus Olivierus; species Olivierus martensii. The sequence goes on from AYEL01073555.1 coordinate 36,447, forward strand.
AACCATCATTGTGATAATGATAAAAATTAAGCAACCTATTCCCAACGAAAATTTATAAATCATCAACTATGGAAGAGTATAAATAAATCCTATTAATCAAAATATTGTTTAATTTGTTCAAAGCAAGTAACTTATGGACCATTTGAATATACCTGAACAAAACTCCCACAGTTTTCAGTTTTTAATACAAGAAATTTATTAATATTTGCATTATACATATATGCTATGTTGGTAAAATTGTTCACTATGCTAGGAAACATTTAATATTGTGCTGAAAGAAGCTTATATAAAGCTTATCATTTAACTGTTAATTTCTGGAATTGTGTTTGATCTTCATTTAATTTAAAAACTATAAATGAATTAAAATTCTATTATATTTTATATTCAGATTATTATGTAGTGTGTGTAGTGTGTAGTGTGTGTGTGTGTGTGTGTGTGTGTGTGTGTGTGTGTGTGTGTGTGTGTGTGTGTGTGTGTGTGTGTGTGTGT
>AYEL01073556.1:0-11044 GCA_000484575.1 Olivierus martensii
GTGTGTGTGTGTGTGTGTGTGTGTGTGTGTGTGTGCGTGCGCAAATGGACCATTCCAGAAAGAAATAATTGCCTACTTTCAGTATATAATCATTCCAAAATAATGAACAAAGATGAAGAATTAAAAAGCATGTCATCAAAGTAATTTTATAGTTTCGAAGTTCATATATACCTTTCATGAAAAATTATAAAAAATGAGCAATAATTTTGATGAGATTTGCAATGAAAAATATTTTAAGTTAAACCAAATAAGAAAAACTGTATAATTCTTTTAATTTATTACAAATTATTCGCATTTATAGATAATATTTACACTTTTGAAATATAAAAACATGGAACAGCTTGATAGAATTTGGATTTTTTTTTTATCCCATCCTGTTGATTTTATAATCTAACCTACAATCCCAATTTAATTTGATTATGCAATTTGATAAATGATATTTTGGAAAATTTTGGAAAAAAGTGAATTTTTCTTAAAATAAGCTACAAAGTTCTGAAAATAAAAAAAAAATATTGTAGATAATAAGAATTAATGGATAATTCTGTTAAAATAAACTAAAATATATTGTAATCATTTATTTTTTGTTTTAATTTCATCAAAATTCAGGAGAAAATTGCAAAAAACGAAATGTAAACACCCTCAGACTATTTAAGGGGGCAACTATTTTACAGCAGCCACTCCTTTCCCAGTAAATTGCAGCCAAGGCTATTTTGAACATGGGTATATGGCATTGGGTCCAGAGTTACAATACACTAGAGGTGGTCCAATTAGAGGAACAAAAAATATATTATAGCTGTTTATTACCAAATAAGGCTATTTTTGTATATGTTGAGATTTTTTCATATAAATAAAAAAATTTATAAAAATACTGCAAAAACTTGTGTAAATGAAGTAAGAACAAATTAATAAATATGAAGTATTAATAAAAATGGCATTATTTCAATGATTTCATGTAATTTTTTTAATAATTATATGATATAACCTCGATCAACAAATGTTAAGTAACTTATAGTTTATCATCAATAATTTCTAAATTTTCAGCTGAATGTCTTCATTCAGCTGAAAATTTTAAAATAAGCCATAAATGAAGACATTCATGGCTTATTTTGTTCAGAAAACTTATAACTATAATAAATATCAACCATTTCATTGGATGGCTAAAATTCATATAAAATATTGTTTTTTTGCCAATCTCATAAACATAATTAAAAGTTACAAAAAATATAAAATTTGAAAAAATTCTTACATTGTTAGAAATAGAATGAAATCTGTAATAAATACTGAAAATTTCAAATGATTTTGACAAAAATTAAGTGAGATTCCACAATTTTAATTTTTTTATTTTTTTGCATATTAATTAGGCTTGTTGTATGTTTATCATGTAGTGTTAACTTGTTATTTTGGAATTTATTATCAAACGTTTTGAAGATATGCCAGGCCAAACTTTGGAATCTTCAATATCATTCATTAGATTACAGTGAAACCCCGCTCGTGCGTTCCCGTATCGTACGACTTTCCCGCTTTAAACGTCTATTTTCGGAAGTCCGAGCATTTTCCTCTACATGCAATGTAAAACTTTCCCTCTTCCTACGTTTTAATTATATAACTTTTCCATTATGACGTCATCAGAGTTCCCGTTTCGTGCGTTTTCCCGGCTCGTTCGACTTTTCGGGCCGGTCCCTGAAAAGTTTCAAAATCGGGGTTTCACTATAGTTATAAACTATTTATTTGAACATTGTGATTTTGCAAATGTATAAATTTTAAAAATATAAAATCAATCTTTATAGTTTAAAAATAAACATTATCTGTACAGATTATTTGAAATTCAATAAATGATAACATTAAATATAAGTTAAACTTACTCGTGAAAATAGATGAATTGCAATAACAAATATTCCAACAGCAGCAAACATATCAATCATTAAATCAAGATAGTATAATAAAATCTGAAAAAATAAAAATTTTATTAATATTATAATATTTATCATTATTATTTTGTATAATAATTACCAAACTGCATAATCCTGAAACTGTTATAATGACTGTAATCCATAATTTTTCAATTTGAAATTTCTTAGAAATGTTAAAAATACTTTTGTCTTTGATAAAACATTGACAGTTAAATTCTTTCACCCATATTAAAATAATATGCAATAATATTGCAAAAGAAAGAATAGATGTCAATTGCAAGAACAATTCTGTAAAAAAAAAAAATGAATTATTTTTATGAAATTAATAAACATATTTATTATATGATACAGGATCTTCATGAAAGTAATTAATTAAAACTTACATTTATTGGATTTAAATAATATCAATAACTTATTTATATTTCTAATTTAGGTAAGAATAAAAAATAAAATAGAAATGTTATTTTAAAGATTCAGCACAATATAATTAATAAGTAATAAAAGATTGGTATTACCAATATTGTGGAGTCAGAATCAAAGCAATTTTGGGTGGGTCATAATCAGTGAAAACATATTGACTCTAACCTTGATATAAAATCTTAAAGAAAATATTAACTTTATTATGTGATCCATTGGCAGTTTCCTACTTAGGAAATTCAATAGTATGTTGATTCCTGTGATATTGGAATAATATTTTATAACTTTATTTTATAATGTAGCAGTAGAATTCTGTTCTTGTATTTATTTTCATAATCATTGCAGGAGCAAAATGTTGCTTGAAATTTGATATTATATTTATTTATTCTGATTTTAATTCAATACAAATCTATTATATCTTCTAAAATATTTAAATAAACCAGTTCAAAAATTAGAATTATATATTTTTATTATATAAAATATTTTCAATCTATTAAGAGATCATCATTAATATACTATGGTAAGACTAACTATTAAGAATTCTTGTTCTGTATCATATATTTTATAGATATGTAAGATCAACACCTAATAATTTTAATAATTTTGAATGGTGATAAGGAAAAGTCTCCCTAATAATGCTGCCAAATTGTAATATAAAGTTTTTAAATTTTCTGGGAATCTTTGTCCAGCAAAACAGTATTGAATCATATAAAATACTTTTATTTTCATTATATATCTTTAAAAATTGTCTATTTAAAAACTTTTAAGAATTTTTAAAACAACTTTTTAAAAAACTAAAGACATTCTATACTCTTGAAAGTACATGCATTCTAATATTTTGTTATGTTCTAACCTGTTTGTATTTTCAATAATATATATATTGAAGCAGGCCTCTTAGAAAGACGAGAAACGTTTTATAATAAAAAATTTCCTGTTTAAGCTGATGTCTGTATGAAACTAGATTCTTCAGGTGATTAAATGATTACTTTGCACTCTTGAGAAGAAAGAAGTCTATATAAATCCTCTATTGCTTTTCTTTAAGAAAACTGCTATATTATGAAAATTAATGCTAATTATTGAAATAATTTTGTCATTATTTATATTTACCACACCTTGATCACATTCTACCAGGCTTATTTCAGTCTAAATCCTAAGTGCTTCAATAAGTCAAGCGGAACTATTTGCCATTATATGTTCAATGTTTTCATTATATCCATAATAATAGGAATAAGTATTTAACCTATTGCATGCTGAAAGAATTAAAAAATGATTGTATGAACAAACTGGTTAATTAAGTAATTAAGCCTAATTAAAAATTTAAGAATTATTTAAATTTAAATTAAATTAACTAATTATTTAAAAAAGAAAATTTAAATGCATTCTGTAGTGGAGAGAAAATTGCTGAAGATGGAGTAATCCGAAAATGTTTTGATTAATAAAAACATTTATAATGTAAAACTGCTAATAAGTTCTGTAATTTGTTTGAATTTTGAAATAGTTTGATTATAAGCAGAGTTAGGTAAATAATATAAGCCTAATTAATATACAAAAAATTAAAATTGTGATAATTCATTTAAAAATGTAATAAATTTTCACAATTTATTACATTTTTTGTTCTCTTTCTAATAGTTTAATTACTTTTTCGAATTTTAGTTTTTTAAGAGTTTTCATTTCATATATGAGATTGTTGAAAATATGAGTTTTTTTTATATAAAGATTTAGCCAATCAACAAAATAATTGTTATATTTGAATAGCAATTGGTTGTCTGAATAAAACAAGCCAAGAATGAAAAAAATTGGACCATATATTAAAAAAAAATTGATAAAAATCAATTAATATGCAAATTTTGATTAATGAATATTAATTAAGATGTGTCATGTAATTACTTCAAAATTTACATAAATTTATTGAAATATTGTCATTTTTAATAATAATTTATATTTATTAATATATCTTTACTTTATTTTAGTCTTTGGTCTCAATTAAATCAAATTTATACTAGTATTAGTACTCCTGTATTTCTTTAAAATTAACTATATTTTACTTACAGCTCTACTACAGGGTAGTAGAGCTGTAAGTAAAATATAATCAAATTTATATGTATTTATATGCAAAGTTGTACCCCGACTTATGCGAATTTGACTTATGCGATTTTTGTTGGTCTCACCTATCCACATAACTTCGGGGTATTACTGTACCAGTAAGTTATAAAACAAAGTGTACAATAAAACCCCGCTTAACGCTGTTTCAATATAATGCGTTTTTTTTCGAATTCTATATTTTAATTGATTCACTTTGGCATGGTTTTCCAAACTGTTATTCTTACATAAATTCAAAATCGCAGGAATTTGTTACATTGATACTCCTATGCCAACTCACAGTGGGTTTGATATCAGTACAGTACAGTATACACGAAAGTTTGCTGTGATCAGAGTTCATATTTATGATCGGTCATCAATGTTATTTTACTAATAAAAATAGCAATTATCCCATTTTAGTTTTAACCCGAATGCTACCATAATAAATAACAATTATCCAATTTTAGTTTTAACTTGAATGCTGCCACTTTAAACTATAAAATAATAATTATATTTTAGTTTTAACCTGAATGCTGCCACTTTAAATTATAATTCCCTGAAGTTAAAATGTTTTTCTTTCATCAATATATTTTTGTTGTTTACAGTTTACTGCAATCTGATTACTGTTTTTTGTTCTTAAAACTTTTTATTTTCTAATTTTAAGAATTTTTTCATGAATGATTTATGAATACAAATTGATATTAGCAATAAAAAAATGTTTATAATTATTGTAATGCAATATTAGTAATACATGTTACAAAATAAAATAAAAAAATGCTATGTTATATTTTTTATTCACTGTCCTGTTTCATCTATCCTCATTATTTATGTGTTAAAATGACTTCATTTAATGCTGTTTCATTTAGCGCTTTGTTTCCTTGGAACATATCCCCATGTTAAACAAGGTCTTGTATTTCCAATGTTTTATCTGGAATCTTTTTGTTATTTATAAGGCATAACTATAATAAATAATTCTAAGTAACCAGTATGATTGCTGCTTTCGCATAAGTTTTAAATATGTATCATATAATGGGGAAAAGAGAATTCTGTTTAGAATATGTACCTATATCTAAGTTTCGCATTAGACATGATGTCTCAAGCATGGAGGCATTCAAAGTCGTGTCCGTACTTCTCTATAAGAGCATAGAGTGACTTTAGTACAAACATGTTTGATGGAATAAAACTTTTAACAGAATGAAGCATCCTAGTATACATACTGATACTGTTTGACAGAAAATAATGGTGTAATTTAATTTCGTGTTTGGTGTTTTAATTAGTGTAGAAGTGTAATACATTTGTTTTGTCATCAATAAAGTATATGTAATAACTTAATATTAGAATAACCTTAGAATAACATTTATGTAGTTAATCTATAAGTTCCATAACAGTAATATTGATTAGACTCGGTGTATAAATATATGGGTACCAGTACCACAGATCAAGGAACGAATTTTTCATCCTAACATGAAATAGGTATAATTTTTTTTTGAGAGCTTTTGATGAAAATTTGTCTTTGATGACTAGATTATTATCAATCAGCCCATTCTCAGAAACCCAAAAGATGAAATCGAATACTTGGAAAGGAATTAATTATAACAAATGTAAAATCTATTATAATAATTTACAAATAAATTTTTATTATTCGTAGACTATTAGATTTTTGAAATACAAATCATAGTAAATTTAAAAATAAATTATTTTTTATATCCATGGATTACTAGATATTTTTTTGTTTTTAATCTTTTACCTATTGAAACTTATTGGTGCAAGAATTATTAAGGTTTAATTTTCATAATTAATATAATTTGAACATCAGCAAACTTTTAAATACAGCCAGGCAGTTGTAATTTTATATTGGTTAATTTTCAATGTAATTTCACTCTCTCAGCTTTTTTTGAACCACCAGTATAGCGCCTACCAGAGTAAAAAACGTGCACATAGAATGCACACTGTAGGATGTAAAGGTAGTGAAAACATTTAGAGAGGGGCCTCAAAATTGAATTGCGCCTGGGGCCTCTCAAGTGCTAAATCTACCGCTGATAATAAAATAGGTCACAGGTCCAGTATTAACAAAACAAAATAGATAATACCATCTCAGTATTTCAAGAATAAAAATAAAGAGAATTTCTGACACTATATGCTCTCAAAAAACATAGTTACTAAATTTTGCATAATATGTATTTAAAAGCACCATAAGCAGCTGAGAATGATTGGTACAAACATTTTACTGTCTTCATGAGTTACTGGCCAAACATCTCACATATCTCATTCACGAACCAAAACACACACCTTCCTTTCTTACACACAGCATCACTTTCATGAAACCCAAGCACAATATAAACACTGGAAACCCATCACAATACAGACCAATCACATGTTTACCAACACTATACAAAATTTTAACCTCATGTACCACCAACAAAATATATGCACACATCGAAGAAAACAACAACCTCACAGAACAACAGAAAGGCTGGAACACAGAACAACAGAAGTCACATGGGTGCAAAGAGCAGCTGATCATTGACACAACAATACTAAAACAAGTAAGGTGCAAAGAGCAGCTGATCATCGACACAACAATACTAAAACAAGTACACAGACAACACAGATACTTACAAGCAGCTTACATAGATTACAAAAAGGCATTCGATAGCATACCACATTCATGGCTAATACACACACAACAACTGTATATTATCTCTTACCTTCAGCACTTTTAGCAGTTGAGTTCTCATTCATTTAATTTAATTTAGCTAACGTTTTCGGTAATCTTTTACCATCATCAGGCTGCTATTCTTTCAAAATGTGTTCCAAATTCTAATTCGTTTCAGCAAAGAAAAACAAAGAAACCACAAGACATGGTGATTCATAATTTCGTAGCATTTTTTCACAGGATAAATATAGTCTTTTAGCATCAGTAATCGCTACTTTTAAGCATATTTGTTTTTTACTTTTAATACACACTTTTAAGCATATTATACTTTTGTTTTTCTTTGTTTTTCTTTGCTTGTCCCATTTTACATCACATTTTTGTTTTTGGTGGATATCAGTACTTTTTGCTAAGTTGTTATATTGAATAAACACGCTAAATAAATAATAATCTGAGCTAGAGAACTTGGCCATTTTTCACATTTATGTTTTAGGTGAAATATCAAAACTTTTGTTAAGTTATTTTATTAAACAAACACGCTAAATAAATAATAGGCTATGATAGCTAAATAATTCTTGACGCCATGCCATTTTTTCCTTTTAACCGACGTTTATGAATTATCGGTTTTGTATTAATAGTTTTAATAAAGGTGATAAAGTATGTCTTCGGCCAAAACCACGGAAATATTTTGTAATAACCGATATATTCATTATATTCACCAAAATATTCATTAAAAAGATTGCTATTAAGGTATGCCGCACTGCCAGATGTGACGTGCTCAATCGCTTGGAGTGAAATAAATAAGTCACAAAATAATTGAAAAGTTGGCATTTTCAGAATTTTTCCTTTATCTGTATCCTAAGGCTTATACTGGTGCTAAATTTCAAGTTTCTATGTCTACGGGAAGCACTATATAATTTTGATGAGTGAGTCAGTGCTCAAATTTGTGATTTTCTGGGGCCTCTATTTCCTAGAGACTTTGATATTAAAGCTTGAAATTTTTACAGGATAGTAAGAGACTAAAGCTGGACAACATATACAATTTTCGTTTTACTAGCTTAATCGGAAAGTTAAGTGAAGTTAAGGTGGCAAATATGGCCTAAGTTGGTTCGTGTAAATATACACACGGTATGTGCTACGCGAACTTGGCCCGGGATGTGAAAATTTGAAAAATTTTATTTTTCATCGAAAATAGCAATCCTGTGACCTAATTGGCATATATTAAGTTTCAATATAACATATTGATTAGAACCCGCTCCAGAGAGAGGTGATAGGATCAATTAATTTATAACTACCCTGTACAAACCTGTATCCAAAATATTGTGATAGGGCTCAATGTAAAAAGTAATTCAGTGTGTGGATGTTTTTGATAATTGCAATCTTCCATAACTTCCTTTATTATATCTAGTGTTTCCAAATTCCCGACATTTTGAAACTTTCGGGAATCAAGAACGGGAAATTGTATTTCCCGAGAATTCTCAAGAATTCCCGAAATAATCTTTTTTATTTAATTTTTGTTGATCATCTGCAATAATGGCTATAACAGTAAATATTAATAAAAGCCATAGAGAAGGTGGACAAATGAGCTTTGTGGACCCAGCACAATCTTTCAGAGGTTTCGAGACATTCCTATTTCTGAAAGGTCGAATCAAAAAATGAGTAAATAAAATTTCCTAAGTGGAGATTGTCCAGAATTTCATGACTAGTGCATATCTTGACCTGAGAGCTAAACAAAGGTCACTACAGTATCATTTTGACTAGATTTCTGTTATATTTCAGGTTTTCTCAAAATATAAACAATGTAATTAATGCAAACTTTATTTAACCAAATTTATAGTATACATTGAGATTTTACGTATATCACACAATATATAAACATACATCACAATTGTCAGCCGCAAACAAACTGATCGAATGTGGTTGATAGTATCGGCAGTTACTTTATGGAAACTATTTATCATGGAAAACAGAAATAATTTGTGTTTACACAGAGAAATACTTATTTTCACAGCCAGGATTTGACTATAATGTCATATTAAGGTAAGCTATCTTAGAATTTTTTAGTTAGTTCACCTGAAGATGACTTTGTAATCAAATCTTGAGTTGTGGAAAATAAATATTTTTCTGTGTAAACACAAACTGTTTTCTGTTCTCTTCATCAAATATGCTCGATTTACAAGAGCTAAAATTAGAATGTGTTATCTGATTTTGTTCTCGCGGGTATATTTCTAATGGCGTGTAATATTGTATCACAATGTAACTTTAGATAGCAATAAATAAGAAAAATTTCTAAAAGATACATTGTGCGTAGTGCTTTTATTTTCCATTTTAGGTATTACTGGGTTCTAGGAGCCGATTTTCCCGAGAAAAGTTTGTCGGGGTTTGGGAACGGGAAAATGAAAAAAATTCCTGGGAATGGGCGGGAAGGAATTCTCGCCCGGAAACACTAATTATATCGTACCATTTATACGTTTCGCAAATATTGAAAAACGATACATATATTTTAAAATATTTTTTATTAACACAATATTTAATTACATAAACTTTGTCAAGCGCGGGGCCTGATTGGATGCAATCGGCTTAAATCCGGCACTGCATATTACAATAGTTATTATGATATATAATAACTTTATCTTTGATAATTAATTCTCAATAATAATCAGAGATGTTCAGTGTCCAAAACTCAAATCGAGCCAAGTCAAGTTTCAAAATAAAACATGCTTCAAAAATTTTGAACTGTAATATAATCCATGTAATCTAGCTCTTTAAAATTTGACACTTTATAAACTTTTTTTTCTAATCTGGTGTTCTATAATCTGATACATTAAAACTGCTGCTGTTAGAAAATTTCCGTTCTTTCTGTGCTTAGTGAGCATTTCACTAATTACACTTATAATGAAGTTTTCTATTAGGGAAGTATATATTATTTTATTACTGTTATTGATATATTTAATAAAAATTGAGAATATTTGAGTCAATAAGGTTTCAGGCTATTTTATTCTAGCCATTTCTAAACAGTATTGAAGCAGCACAAGTTTATTCCACAAATATTTTTAATAACTAAAGCTGTAGACATTCTGCAACTAATCAGAGTAAAGAAGAAATCTTCAGCATTAAGCAGAAATGAAACCTTTTTTCACAAAGGAACATTTTTGACCATTCACAACTGGTCTACATCAGCTATTGTTAACTGCTATACAGAGAGCCAGGATATTTCTCCAGGTTGATTGTTTACATAGGTCAGAGAACGCAGATGGTCAGTGACACAAATTAAATTATTGCCCTCTACAAGACAGAGTATCTGTTCTAGTTGCTTATATCTAAAATGTTACATTAAACAAATTATTTGTCCAAATGTAAAAATACATATGGATACATTAAGGTAACAAATAGTTGTTCCAAAAACATTAATAATAATAATAATAATAAAAATAATAATAATAATAATAATAATAATAATAATAATAATAATAATAAACCCCTCCTGAATCCTGCTAAGCTACCTCAAAGTGGCGGAGGGTTGGTACGTGGGCAGAATAGGCGATGCAAGTCAGAAATCTTTTTCTAGTAGGGTCACCCTGGGCTATAAGGCTATTCCACTATGCTCAACTAAATGCTAGCAGCTGTCCCCACCTCTATGGTGTTTTTCTATTTATGCAATGATACCAAGCAGAAAACGAAAGCATACCGGCTCGTACGTCACCCAGGTTAACAAAGTCCACGTCTGTGAGTTAGGCAGAGGCTCACATTCGGAAAGTTTACGTCACCCAGGTTAACAAAGTCCACGTCTGTGAGTTAGGCAGAGGCTCACATTCGGAAAGTTTATTACAGTCTCCCTTGGCCACTGGTGGTGAAAGCATCACCAACCCAAGCTTGGCTACTGCAATACATTTACCAACAGTAGGAAATGGGTCACCACACTAGAGCCCAACCAGCGAAAGTGCTTCCCAGGAAACTCAGCCTGAGACCACCAAGGCTGGAAAAC
>AYEL01073557.1:0-69768 GCA_000484575.1 Olivierus martensii
TATGTCTGGGAAGCAGAAAGGTCGATTTCATCAAACAATGATGAAACGTGATTATCTTCTGCTAAACAATAGGAGACTATGATCGTCTCTTATCGAATAAACAAAAGTTCGCCTTTCAAAAGAAAGGAGAGTCGAGAGACGATTAAGACAGAGCAAAGAACACTCCAAACAGAAGGTGAAAAAATGTAGACCGTAAAAGTGAATCGCGTCCCGTCCGGTCAGATAGCTTTCTCTAGCGAATTATGTTAATATTGTGTTTTATTTCCTGTTTTATTTTAATAAATATATATCAGGGGTGGCCAACAAGTCGATCGCGGGACGATTTTTAGTAAGTTATCGGACGATTCTCCTTCTCTAGACAAGTAAAGCCAAAATTTCGCTTTATTGCTGAGTATGGTCCTAAACAGAATAGCCGGTAGCAACAGAGCATTTAGACAAAATTTTAAATTCGCTGACGATGCCAACATGGCGCCTATGAATTGACAGTTGTGAGAGTTGAAGTGAAATGTTGTGTTTGAGATTTATGAGTAAAGTAAAAGGAAAAAACCGTCGCTGCTGCCGACTCTATTCGAAAATATGCTAAAATTTATTGATATACAGTATGTATTTTTATATCGGCCATCCGCTGCAAGTTTTTCACACTAGTGTCAGAAATGAGATTATCAAATGATAAGACTCAAGACACCAGTCTACATACATTGTGGGACCCTCACAATACCAATAATAAAACAAAACAATGTTCCTATTTTAAACAATCATATTATTACTTAAAAAATTAATTTTGATTTTTCTCACAAGAATGAAATGTTTTAATAAATCGGATTTGTGTTTTAAAAATTCATAAAACTATAAGTTATACGAAATTGCATTTGGTATAAATACATTTTTCCAATATTTCGACTTTTAACTGACAAGTGAGTTTTCTCAGTAATTCACATATTATTCCCTAATGAAAATATCTGTTCAGTGGGGGCATTAAATATATAAATACATTTTTCCAATATTTCGACTTTTAACTGAGTGTTCTCAGTAATTCACATATTATTCCCTAATGAAAATATCTGTTCAGTGGGGGCATTAAATCGGGGTGACGGAAACAAAATTCGACGATTTTTGAAGTGTTTTTAAAAATAATGTATTTGTGAGTGACAACACAAAAACATGATAGTTTCATGTTTCTGTAGGCAGACATTCTGTTGCGCACCGGTTTTCAATTCACAAAATAAAGGACAAAATGGCCATTTTAGAAAAAAATAGAAAATAAATAAATCCAAAGGACAAAGAAGTGAAATAAAGGATGTATGGATGCGAATAATTTTTTATTCGTCTGTTTAGTGTTTTAAAACTGTATAGTGTATCAAGTTATCATAAAAAAGTAAAATAATCCATAAATAAAAAAGGCGTTACAGTATTATTTTTTTTTTAATTAGTGACGAGATTTTGGTTTAATTTTCAAGCTCGCGTTACGTGACTGAGATTCATTTGAATAAGAAGAAAAAACTTTTTACGCTGCCACGTGATTTGACTCGTGAGACTGAGGTGACATTTACCAAAGGAAACTTTAAACCGATCACGTGATTTAAGTAGCGAAGACAAAAGTGGAATGTTCTTTCAACAAAATGAGCCGACTGTTTTGATGTTCCCAGAACGACTTTTTTTTCTTCTCTAGAGAATCTAAATCACACTTCGATTATTGTTTTTTCGAATATTGTTCCGATCACGTGATCGATGATATTTCAAAAGATTCGAGCTGTTTACTTGGAATGACAGCAAAGAATAAAAGAAAAAAAAATTCTTTTCGTAATATAAATAACTTCAGGCTGTTTCACACATGTTGAGGCGATAGCATCATTGCGACACCTGCTTCCCTACAATTACGTTTCTCCATAGCTATTTTGCGATCGTTTTCGGCATACTGACGACCACAAATCGCGTGATTACAGTTCACATATGTCTAATGAAACCGCAGAATCGCATGATCCTCTTATCGGGCCGAGTTCATCTCGGTCCTAGAATTAAAAAGCATCTGATATTCTTAATACGACCGTTACTAAAATTTATATTCCGATGCCATCTGGTTTTTTATGCAACTCACCACTTACAACTAACTAAAACACGGACTTTCTGTATGTTTTCCACTTTCGGGATTAATAAATTTCTCGAAAATAATCCACGAAAAATAATATACGAACAGGCGACCCCACGGATAATTGAGCTTTGTACAGGAAATGACCTTAAACCAGAAAAGGAAACAAACCCTTATGACAGTCATTCCACTTAAGTTGTGTTCAAGTTTCTACTTAAATTAATAATGACTCTTTCTTCCCACACACGCAAACAGAACAGAATGCCCAGAATATAATCATAATAATAATAATAACCACCGATAACAGGACCATATTTTCGGGGTTGTATAAATAAATTAACAAGAGTTTCATTAATAAATCCGCTAACGCATTTGTTTATTGATATAAAAATTTAGTTTCTGGATCGTATAAATAAACGACAAAATCTCAGGATAAACAATCAAAAGTCGACCACGTGATGGTTAACCAATGAGAGCCACGATGATAAAAAAAATAAAAAGAAATTTAAGGGTGAGAGAGAGAGAAAGAGACAGTATGGTGGGACGTGGAGGAAAGGAAAAAAAAAATCTACTAATGTAACGTAAGCCGAGCAACTCGAAGCCGTGAGAGATCCAATTTTTTTTAATGTTTTTATGAAGGAAGCAGGTAGCGATACGAATAACACGACTTTTATAACTTAGGAGGGTTGGAAAAATTATATTTAGAATTCGGAATGATTAACAACTCTTTCTAGTGGGAATTGGTGGATTAAGTCACTCCATAGATCCTCTTGTTAAAAAAAAAATAATAATAAACGAAAACCAAGAGTTGCAGTTCTTCTATAATGCAGCACTGTACTTAGTTTTTCTTTATTTATTATAAAAATTTATGGCACTTTTACTGCTTTTATTCAGAATTTAAAATAAATTATTGTTTTTATTATTGATATTATTATTCTAATAAGTGACGATAAATTTGCCAAAAAAAAATAAATATAAAAATTACGAAAAACATCGCGCCGTTTATAAATTATCAACAGGAATTACAAGACAATCAAATGTAATCTAAGTATAAACGTAACAATAGAGATGCGATCGTGTATTTGTCATCGAACTTTTAGACTTTGTGACGCAACAATAACCGAAATTATGGTTTACTAATTATTGCATCACAGTTGTCATTTCCTTTCAGGCACTGTGACATAACAATGGGTTCCCAGTATTCCTGGCGCGTATGACGCCTATTTTTGAAGTTGTGGAGGAAAATAATGTTAAAAATCGTTTCGGAGAAAAAAATAACTTCCCTATCATAAAAATAAAAAAAAAAGGAAACTATATGTTAATCTCATTTCGACGAAAATTGCATATGCCCCAGAGATTTCTACAAATAACTTATATAGTAAATTTCGTAAAAATTCATTAAAAGTGGAAATCGATTTGATACGCGAGGACAGACAATCGAACAGACGTGAAACAGTTTAGAAGTATGAATTCCAACAAATATCATCAAATGTTTGTTTCTATAAACGTATAAACTAATTAAATGCAACCAATATTCGCAGAAAATGTTAACATAAGTTCACACGCCTAAAACGTCACGAATAGAATAAAATAATTGATCATAAAATGTTCTTTGCGCTATATAAAATTATGTGATTAATATTATTATAATACAGTATATTATACACACAATGCATGTTTATGATGAATAAAGTAACAACACCTAGCATATCTAATAGTAATAATAAAAGACATTCAATCTCCACTAGTCTCCATTATCAAATTTTTAATATACTACTACTAGATATAATTTAACTCTCCTCGACATGTATAAGTCAATAAAGCAACATTTTTTTGTCGCAAATTTATTGCGCTATTTATCAGAGATATATACATTTTTACAGAATGAAACTGGCGCTGTTTATTTTTTTTTATTTCGCATAAAACTTGAACAATGCCTGTAAAAACAGTCTGATAGGTTTGAAAATATTTACAAAATAATTTCGGGCGGTAGATGCCCTCCTGGGAGAGAGAGAGAATAAAACTAAAGAATTGAAGCGTGCTGAATTTTCCCAGGTGAATACATCTTTTCCTCATATCAACGCTTTTTAATGGTAGAAAAAAGCGAAGATGGCGAATTAAAATGACTTTATTTTCCTGGTAGTTTCTTTCTTCGACACGATACTTGTCCGCACGAGTACGACAGAAGCTGCTCCTATTCCTTAATAATAATTCAAACTGGTTGGTGATGTGTTAAAGACTCAGAACAACCTTAATATAACTAATAAAAAAAAATTGCGAAAAAAAATGAGGTCTCGCCGACGTTTAGCAGATATAACATGCAATCTTCCGTTTTAGTTAATATCTTCATGAATATTTACAATTGGCCCAGGGCTCGAACTTCAAATGAATATTTAGAGGCCTCTTCTCGCAGCCGAGAAGGAACTTCGATATCGACACAAAAATTTTTTAAAAGGTTGTTAACTATTGATAAAAAAGTAAACAGGAACAGTAACCTATGGATAATATTAAACAGATTTAATCTGCATTTTATTATTCGAAGTGTAGATGTTTGTTTAAGAATAAACAGATGTTCGTTAAGAGTATCATTTGGATGTTTGAAACTTTTATTTACAAAACTCATCCGTCGAAACAGGAAACGTTTTTAAAAAATTCATTCTTATAAACTTTCAGTCACAAATTTTATTTTAAAATATTTTCCCATATACATGGAGTATATATACTGTATATATTATATATGCGAACTTTTAAAAAGTGTCCATCTTATAATTAACTAATTATTCAATTTATTACTGATTAAATTATTATCTATAGTAATAACACATTTTATTTGCATATATTTTTTATCGTATAAAATTATTTTTTGTGTTAAATTGCAATGAAACAAGCAATTCTTGAACGAACTGATCACCTACTTTGCACTCATGTCCGCCATTTTGAAATGATTAAATATACGGAATTAAAACGCATATCATTAAAATCGAATTCAATGGTATGACCTCGATACTAAATTTAACGATATAACAAACAGTTCAAAAGGAGTTATTAAGAAGAAACTTTAGAAGTTGTACGCATGCTATTTCTAAACGGTCAAAGCTATTGATATGTCACCGAATCACGTCAAGTGACATGACAATCCTGCTAATTTAAAAAAAGTCCAGTAGTTAGTTCAACAGATAGAAAGAGTATCTCGGAAGAATATCTACCAAATTTCATAAAAATCTACCAATTAAATATCGACTATACTTCAAAAATTATTATAGGAACACGACATACGGACCAGGGCCTTGAAAGGATACTTAGGGGCCAGTGCATATAGTAAAGAGGGGCCTCTTTGCCTATGTCGTGACAATAAAAATAAATGCATTCTTTTTATGTTTAATAATATAATATGATCATTATAATCAAATAGGTATAAAAACGTTTGTATCCAAATCAAAATTATAGTATATGAAAATCAACAATCAACCCTCTAGATCAGAGTCCCTGTGCGGCGCATTTCAGTGCGCTCCCTATTTTCAAGGTGCAGGGTTTTGCAAACAGGGTGCACTGAAATAATAAAATTTTAATAAGTTTATTGGAAAAACGAGCATATATTTCTGAAGTAAAAAAGAGACAAGTTAAAAGGTTAGAATAAAGAAAACAAGATTACCAGGAGAGTATGTCCCATTATTTGATTGCCTATTTATATTAAAGCATTGATGTTTAATCTGTAAGTGATTGGTTTTTATTTTTTATTAAATATATTTTATTATATTTGCTTAACAACTTTGGATCGTATAAAAGTGCTTGAGACAAAATGCTATTAAATAAAACATAAATTTATTACTTCTTTAATGCTATAATTATTACAATATTTCACAATTTATAAATGAATATAATAAAACATATTTATTATAATAAAAACCAAGAACAAAATCATCACTTATAATAGGTTTATTAAATGTAAATATCAATGTTTAATTATTTTATATTAAACATATTTAGGCAATTAAATAACAGGACATACTCTCCTGGTGATTTTGTTTTTTTCCAGCTTTTTTCTTTGTCTATTTTTTTTTTTTTTGTTCCAGAAATATATCCTCATTTTTGCAAACATTTTCATTAAATTCTATCAAATTTTATTTATATTATTAATTAATAAAATGTTAGAAATTAATATTGTGCGTTCGTAGGGATTAATATTTATAAAAATATATTTATCAGTCTGCAAATATATCAAATATAATGTGAAAGTGCATGGATACTGAAAGTGCACTTTATTATACGCGTTTATCACATTTTATATATCTACACAAGCTGATAAGGATGACAAAATATATTTTAATTTTATATTATTTATTAAATTTTACTAATATTCAACTCCGGGCCTCTTATAGATTAGGAGGCCTTGGACACCCCCATTTGTAAGACCATGATACGGATAGACAACAGCATGAAGTTCTTCTAAATCCTGTTTCAGCATTCTGTCATCTTTGTTTATCTATATCTATATTGTTTTTCTGTGTTGTTGTTGTTGTGCAATGTTTCTATGCGAAAACAATAAACTATGTTTTAAGTAATCAGTTACTTAATTTAAAAATAATTTTATAAAAACATATAATAAATGAATTTTTAATTGTTAAAATGATTCTTTAAAAAGTGCATTCACATGTTCGTTCTACTCCTATTAATTAATGCAGAATCTAGTAAACTGAGAAGTTCCCATACTTCTCGAAGATGATATTAAAGATAAAAAAAATAGTCGAATTTTTCATTGTTTTATTTAAATGAAGTAATTAAATCCTTTTTAAACTAACCAGAAGATTTTTCCTTTCTTGACTAGTTATTGTGATGTAAAATAATCTTTTCACACGTAAGGCCGATTTCTAACAATGCAGTAAAGTAGTTAATCCCAAACACTCTTTATAACAATACAAAATTCTGCAAGAAAATTCCCACTTTTCAATTCATGATATACAATACGATTAAATGGTTATACTATATATATATATTCCGTTGATTTCTCAAAAGAAATCTCTTTCTAAAACTTTATCATTCTACATAACACATGACTAATATCGCAGAAAAGAAGGAAGAAGCAATATATTTTTTTAAAAAAATCAGATAAAAAGACTTTACTTGAAGTTATTTCCTGACGTGTTTTATAATTCTGGCATTCAGCGTGCACTCAAAAAATCAATCAGTCATCATGTCTCAAGTTTTATATATTCTTACATTATAGAAGCTTGTAGCGATAACACAAACACACTTGTGTAAGAATAGAAAATATCCAAATCGAAGACATCGTAAGTGTGCAGCTGCAATTCTAAGAGAGGATATTATGAAAGAAAACCGTTAGGATAAAAAAATGTCTCATAGTTTTATTTTATATATATATATATCTGTTTTCTTTCATCTCCTGTTTCTTATTAGTAACGGCGGGGAAGCATTTTGGCCCAGTAGCGAGCGAATATAGGAACCCCATAGAGGAATTGTATGAGGGATTATCAACGTGAAAAGCAGTGTGCAAACAAGTAAAAATCTCGACTGGGACTAACAATAAGAATGGAATTTCGTCAGTTTCGATCGTCTTAAGAGATAGAACTGTGTGTAACGAATAAGTCGTTATTTTGCACAGTACACTTTTATCTCACGTTTACTCAGTACACGAGAATCACTAATCGTATTTTTAATATTAAAATAATAAATTAAATTGTTTACGGCTTTCCGAAATTGGAAAAGAGTGAATCCAGTCACCGTCATTCCTGGCACGTGCATGTTCAACATCACGTGGCATGCAGTGGGTCACGTGGCCTGGCCAGCGTGGGAAAGCGAACCAGACAATGAACATCTCTCTGGTCGCGCGTACGAGACGTGTGACGTGAAACAATCGAACCTTCGCTCGTTTGTTCCTATATTGTGCGGTGCTATACTTATGAGGATTCGGTGCAACGGGGGCCAAACGTGCCAATTGTTCTCTTTTTTGGCAAGCTGAACCGCCATGGGGAATTTCAGACCAGTTTTGGTTTACTACACCAGCCCGTATAACTTATTAAGAAATCTTTCTCTTTCTCTCTTGCTTTCATAACTCACCTAGACAGATTTATATATGCGCGTGTGTGAGCGCAAACTTCAATTGCATAGCCCATAGCAGATTTACAAAAGAAATCGTGCAACGGGCTCGCTTTCGACCCCATTTATATTCTACAGGCTTTCCTACAACCCTGCAAAGATCGTAAAGTCGACCTGGACACATTTCTAAAGACGTGATCTACAAAGCCGAAAGTATGAATCACGTGCGTGGAAGATTAAATACGAAAAATAAGATTACTCGGCTTACACCATAATATTTGGATAAGCCATTTTAAAACGACAAACAAAAGCTGATGATGTCTAGTGTTTCGACTATTGTTTTTAAAAGTGAGTTTGGATACTGGAACAGTATACTAAATGATAAATGTACAAATTCCAAGGTTACTGGAATTTGAACTATCGAGAGGTGTCATTAAACGACACTCGTCAAACAACGATCGCTTTGAAAGTGAAGTACACTACTGTACTTGAATACGTATTCTCTCAGCACCGCTTATTTAATAAATTCAATCATTCAAGAGAGCCTTAATTATAATCGTAACAGAGACTTCACAGTTGCATAAAATCGCTCCTTACTTAAACTTATGAATTATTCACTATTTTTGCAAAGGAAAGCCATCTCCGTTTTTTGTTTACCCAGATTCTAAACTGCAAAAGTGGAAGTCTGATGTTTGTTTAAAAGTGCGATTCCTACGATTTGGGACTGTAAACAAGATTCGGATAAGCAGCGGTCGAGAAATGCAAGGTCGAAATAGTTTGGCATCTATCAAGAATATTTTATTTTCGTTAAGAATATTCTTTTAACAAGATAAAATTTGCACGATGGAATTCATTAAAGTTTAAATTCCGGACTCGGTACCTCTTTGCAAATACTTAATGCTTCGGCATCCTTAGAGATCAATAGAAACTATCGATGTTATCGATAGAAATTTAAACATTTATCTATGTATTTCCAGTCAATAAAACGTCCAAAGTGTGGTCATTCTATCTGGTCTCGACTTAATTCTTCGCTTTGAGTGTTTATTCTAAAGAGATCTTATCGATTATTTTTCTGTCCACAAACAAAATCCAGACGCCCTGGGTGGTACATTCAAGTAACATTTACATTCTGAACTTCAATAAATTTCGCGAGACGTTCCATTTCCCACAAGGAAATATATTTTAAAATAATAATAAAAAAAAAAATCTCGAAACAGTTGATCTCAGATCCGTGATATTTATCGTTACTGGAATAAAACGTTCCTAACGCAATCTATAACAAAACAACTGTCTTTAAAAATTCGCTTCAGGAGATAAATTTCTCGTTAAAAAAATAATAATTATTATTATATAGTGCATCCTATTTTATAATTAAAGTCTTATTATATCAAAATGCGATATTTTTAGAGTTTACATTACCCATCTAATGGTACGAATAACGACAATAAACAATTGTCTTGTGCTAATGGAAATATGGTATTATGTGTCATAACCCGATACGCAACGCTGATTGAGAGTGTGAATTTTCCACTCTAGTTAGAACATTACGATAAAACTGACGCTATTGGCCATGTGGCGAATTTACCCAGAGATAAAACTAAAAAAAAAATATTCCACGCAATAATTGCACTTATTAACGATTAAAAAAACTAACAACAAAAAGCAATAAATTCGTAATTTTATACTTTATAATAAGTTCCGTGTACTCTGGCAGAGGATCCGTGTTAAAGTGGCTTAGATGACCATTTAGGGGAAGTCTTATTATGCTAATACTGAGGGTTGAAAGATGACGTAATAACCCCCGTTCTATTAGGTCACACTCCCCTCAAAAAATGTGATTTTATTACTCTCCACCAGCTTTTGTCTCGAGTATAGAGCGAGAATAAGTATTGCATTTATAACGCGAGTGGAGCCTTGTTTCGAGATGAATTATATACTGTATTTGCTCCCTACTATTAATCATATGGTAATTCTGAAACACCTTGAGATGAGGTAAAATATGCCCAGTTAAAAAAAAAAATTAATGCACGAAAGGCTACCAAGAAGCTCAAGGATAATTATCGGCGGAATATCATATTAGAACAAGAATCCCTTCTGGACGACCTTGCAGTGACAACACACTAAAACATCACGAAATATCCTGAGAACGTCGAGTAATTATTCCATAAGGATACTCGACACTATTCTGGTCATCCTTGGACCCAAAAATAATTATATTAAACGTCGATGTGTACCGTAGATAAGGTGTTTTCTTTTTTGTTTTTTGGTTCTTTGCAAAATATTTTTTGGAAATGTTTTCGTCTGTCAGAAATTTTTGCGAAAGTCGTGATGATGACGAAAAACAAACTGCTAATATGGCACAATACTTATCTGTCCACCCTCTCTCTCGTGTGTGCGTGTTTACAAGACCACCTGCCTTTGGCGCACATTCCTAGAGTGCAGCCGGGACTACAGCACACTGAGCGGATGTATACGCGCTCCTGTACAGTACTTTGATCTCTCACACAAGTGGATGTGCACCTCGCGAAAGATAGTACGAATA
Organism: Olivierus martensii; assembly: GCA_000484575.1. Classification (NCBI taxonomy): domain Eukaryota; kingdom Metazoa; phylum Arthropoda; class Arachnida; order Scorpiones; family Buthidae; genus Olivierus; species Olivierus martensii. The sequence goes on from AYEL01073557.1 coordinate 10,683, forward strand.
ATAATCGATCTGCTGCACGGAACTGTATCGCTTATATGTAAATGAACTTAGCATCGGAGAATCATTACATATTGTGTTTAGTAATAAGTCGTAATAACTGTTAGACACACCACGCTAAAAGTTTGTGACAGACCAGACTGGCGGATGAACATTGCGAGTACTCAATGCGTTGTTGGATGAGGGACAACAGGTCGGAGATTTGACGAGTTGGTTGTGTGGATTCGGTTTTTGTGTTACTGTGGATATTTGTGGTGTTTTTAATCATCCCTATGTGTCCCGTAGAAGACATCAATTGAGGATTTTCTCTGGTAAACGGGATGAGACACAGACTTTGGTTTCGTCTGTGTCTTTTGGTCCAGTTGGCCGTCTGTGGTTCTCAAGTAGTGCAAGGTATGTCTTGGGTAGGAGGGTCCTCTTGTTTGTGTGCTCCCGTAATGGCCGTTTATGAGTACATGTAACACAACATTTCGATAATTTGCTACGTAATCGATGTGTCTTCCTGTGTTTTAATTAATTATAATTCGCGTATTGTACGTCTCGGCAATAAATCCAGTATCGTTTTGGCGTTTTATCAACCGTTTCTTGAGCCAAGAGCGCTTAACGGTATCAGTCGGTATATACAGGATATAGATAAAAATTAAGATAGGAATCCATTTAGAAAATTATTTTTGTGTAGTTTTGTAAAATTTTTCCCGCCTTTGCGACTGTCTTCTCCCAAATCTCCCAAGTAACACGATCTTCTCCTCCAGATGGACCCTGCTACGGTATCGGATAACATCTTATATAAAGTTATTGATTGATTAAGTCGTTCTCTAAAAGTAATATACGATATATGGGTCGTTTGAGTTTATACCCCATTGATCACTAGTCTGTTTCCCACGTTTGTTAGCTCTTTAGGGCACGTAATTTTAATTAAAAAAAATTTTTATACGGATTGTTCACGACACCATTTTTTTTTCTTTTTTGAGATAAGTGGCACGTGCACAAATCGAAAAAGAACTCGATAAAATTCGATAATAAGCAACGTTGCCGCTCCTTAATTGATAACAATTATCTGTTTATCCGTAAGAGAAGAAAATCCGTAAAAAGAAAATTTTTTTTTTACCGTTTCTCGAGAGCCGTCAATACGGCCTAGTGTTTTTTTTTTTATAAAATCTGATGATGTACCATAAAACCGATTTCGGTCAGCCGAATCCCAAAATCCGGCATCCGGAGATCGATATGAACCGCACTAAACGCCAAGTTAATCCGTGCGTCAAATCGTGCCCCGGTCGTCGGGATCAAGTAGGGTAGATTGTGGTGACGTCATGACGATGGAAATGCGTTCGAGTTAATGATGAGAAAGGTGCACTACCTTTAATTTAGAGTCCGAGTTAAATCGTTTCAATTGGAATGAGGACACATGAATGATGTGTTTCGAGATAAAGATGACAATAGTTGAGCGCTCAATTAAACAGAAGAACAATCGGACCACTAAACTTACAGAACGGTTTAGTCGGTGTTTGAATTTGTGGAATGTCGTGTATTTTTTCTCTCTTTGTGTAGTTAACGAAACTTATTATTTTGTGATGCTTACACAAATATTGTAAATATTGTGTTCTTTATTAGCATACACATAAAATATATTTGAATTTATGAGAAATGTTAACTGTGGTTACCGAAAATGGCGCATTTCCTCGTAGTATAATCGACGATCAGTAAATTCGAATTTAAAAATTCAAATATTCATGTCTGATTGGATAAACATAAATGGACATTCAAACATGAACATGATTCAAATTCGGAAGTTAAAATTCGGAAAGTATTATTATTATTATTATTTTGGTATTTTCCTGTTAAAACGAAACCAGCTAACGTTTATTTTTTCAGCAATTATTCGTGTGATTGGTTAAATGGAGATCACGTGAATGTTTTCGAAAAATTGTGTCCATTCTTCAGTTTAAATTCTCACGCCTTCTCAAGATAATCAGTCGAAGCGATATAATTTATTTAACGAACGTAAATGAGAGGAGAGAGGAAAGAAAAAACAAAGACATTGCTACAATGTTGTTTCTTAATAGAGCAGCATAATAAATACAGTAGCTAAATTGTAAAAATTAATTTTGCAAGCTTCTTAGTACGACACGAATCTAGGTTAACCTTTTATTACTACATAAAAGCAATAAAATCCGTGGCAATAATATTTACTAGTTGGCGCATATAAAACTCATTTACTGCATTCCTTTTCTTATGTGGTTATAAAATGTTTGTTAATGAACACCCGATATAATAACCTAAGCGTAGGCTCGCAATATCATCTTAGCACTTTTCTCATAAGAAAAATAATTGAATTCTGCAGTCGATATCGTTATCGAATTTCTTTATGCCATTAGAATGAAGTGATATACAATTTCTCAATACAGGAAAACAATATACAATAACAATAATTGATTTAAAACTAAAGCACTAGCCTAGTTTACATACAAAAACGTATCTTTCATCCATTCTCGCAATGTGTCATACCCATATTGTTAGTCAGTTTGTTTTATCTGTCAGTTTATAAGCTGTACAATAATGTTTTTTTATTTTTTAATTAAATTTAAAAAAAAGGCGGAAACTTTGTTTTCTCATTTATAACATGTATCGCTAAAATATATATTTTTAGGTTTATAAATGGGTCAAAAATAAGAATCGGTTTTAACGTTTTGCAAAAATTTCCCATGTTCGAAATAGATATTGTTTCTTTTGTTGTGTCATACTATAAATAAAGACATAAACAGATCATGAAAATAAGAAAAATTTAGTAGTTTCATATATTACGCTGGCATTGATTTAATTTTTTTTTTTGAACCATTTATGAAGTGGTCCATATCGATTAAAGTAAATAATTTGCTAATTGTCACCAAGGAAATGGACATGCCACTATAATGGCCGACTTTGTTATTTGCAAAAGAAAAATTTTGCAATGCCCTATGTTCGAATAATTGCGGACATTTTTCTCAGTATATTTATGCTTTTTTGTATATTTATATTCACAAGAATTTTAAAATTATATATATTATCACTGCAGATTTAAAGATTTGAACACTACAGAATAAGATTTAAAAAGCACATAATGTGTTTTAAAAAATTTGGATTATCTCGTTTACTGGATTATCTCTACCTCACAGCGCGGATTAGATATCCAGAAATCGTTTAAACAAGCGTGAAAATTCCATATGAGAAGGAGGTTATAGAACAGTTTCTTCCGTAAAAATCGGGCTAATTGACTTCATTTTCTCATCTTTTTAATACAATTACGTTCCGCTAGAAAATTCCCCGTTGGGTGACTTCGACGATAACAGCAACAACATAACCCAATTTTGTTGCGGTAGAGATGGCAACAATTAAATTTTAGAACGGTTCGACTCCACTCGGGAATCACTTGTACTACTCGGTCTCGCCTAGTCGCGCATGCGTCTCATATATCGTTTATCCTATGTGACAATTAATGCGTTACCTGATTGACTCACATGAGCAACAGTGCGCACTGAGCTGAGGAAGTGTTTGGTGTTTGCGGAAGCCGAAGGACAACGAGCGTGGGAAAGAACAACCAGATGGCTTATAAGCTAACCTTATAACGGAAACTATTGTCAGTAGGGCTCCATAATAATAATTAGAAAGTGCGCAAGTTGCGCACCCAATTGTATGTAAATTGTTTAAGATTTTCTAGCCCATTTTTTCACCCTCCACAACAGACTTAACTCTAGTACAGTACAAAATCAGTACTATTGTCCATGTTGGGGCTGAGGTCACGTCTTGTAGGTGGGGAGACTGTCACAATGGAGATTGCAGACCGCTTGTCTTGCCTGAGGATAAGGTTGCAAAATTTTTTTCTGTCTCTCTCCCCCCTTTCTTTTGCACTACTAGCAAACAAGTACGTCCATTAATATTTTTATTGTTAATTCTAAGGATGAAATATATTTTTATAATTATAACTGTTTTTTCTGTAATGATTGGGATGTGTATGTAAACTTGTCTTTAATCTATAATTTTGTTCATGCAAAATTATAAGTGATAAACTTTTTTTATGTAAAGTAGAAGTGTATAATCAAATTGTATAGAATTAAACATTTTTTTATTAAATTAAAATTCCATCATTATGAGAGTTTAAAATTATTTATCATCTGGATTCCAGACATGATTTATAGGTTATAAACTTTTAGAAAATGTATTGCTGAAATAATGTTTTCTTTATAAATATACCAGTTTTTTAATGTTTTGTTTTTGTAGTAATAGAGAAAGGATGATAACTTTTGTTTTTTCTGGATATTTTTTTTTGTGACATTGTTCTTTTAATAATATTATTTTAGATGATTATTTCACATGAACTGAATTAAAAAATACATATATATATCAATTTCTAAGTTTCTTCAAGTAATAACATTTTTAAATTTTTTCTTGTCAGTAAAAATAAGTGAATTTGCCTGCATCATTTAATTCTTATTTTTTTATTCATCATTGTGATTTCAAATAATCATTGTCTATATAATAGTTATCAAATGCTTCTGCATCATCAGTTTTTATCAAGATGTATTGTCTTATCCTATGTAACATATGTTTATACTCCATTCACCACGATTTATAAAATTGCAGTAACCTTATTTTTTATATGATTGAATACATAAGAATCAATAATTTATCAGTTATTATAAATTGATTACTTTTGAAAGAAGAAAAAATCATAATCAACAAATGGCATCTTATAATATTAAAAAATTTATTTTTAATAATAATAGAAAAAATTCTTATTGACATAAACATTATCTGACTTTGTTAGATATTTGATAAACATATAGGTTCCAGAACAAGGCAATAAATTATTAAAAATATACTGTATATTTATTATTAATTAAAAGTTGATTGGTGATATTAACATTCTTTATAAAATTAAGTAAATTCAACTAAATGTTGTAGTTAAAATAATGATAAAATCTCTGATGGCATTTGGGCAGTTTCTGTTAGCATCTCCCTCTTCTGGCTGACAGTTGTTTGTTTTTGTTTTAGCAAGCATGGGCACTAGATGGGACATATCATATTTCAATTCTATCTGTCAATGTTTCATGATAGTGACAAATGGTGACATATGAAGAGAAGGGACTCAAGTAGAATTTGAAATTTAAAAACCTTCATAAACACTATTTGATTTGTAAATGTTAATACTAAAATGTTTTTTTTTTCTTTTAAATATAATGATTTTTAGAAATTAAATAATAATTACCCGATGCAATTTGAAGTTCAGTGTTAATTGTATAATTATGTTTTGCATATAACTGAAGCTCTTTTTAATATTCAAATATTCATGAATTTGATTTATCAATTATAGTAGTTTATTTCTATCTAGACAAGAATCTGTTTCCTTAAGACAAATTTATGTTACTACTTTTAGCTCCTTTGAATTCATTAAATGTAATTCTAGCAAGTCATGAATATTCAGTTTCTAGCCATCCCTTTATTTAATATATGGCCTATTATAATTATATACAAGTATTACAACCTATCCTTTGTATTTTTTTCTTCTTTCAAAAACATCCAAACAATTGACCTTTTTAACTTGATTTAGGTGCTAGCACAGAATAAAAAAACTGTAAGATTATATTGGCTAACAGATGTTGTTAGCTATTATTTGTCTAATTGAAGTATTCACTAACCTTTTTGATTATAATTAAATTCTATAAATATTTTTCAAGGCATCAATTATTTAACTTTAAATTCATGTGAATAAATTTGTAATGTTTAAAAACTATCTATCAAATAAAGTTGATTTTTACTTCATTAATTGGATGATGTGAATATTAATTATAAAACTGTGATTTATATCAGTATTAAAATTTTATTTTTTGAGGATGCAACAAAGTAATTATTATTACTTTGTTGCATCTTCAAATAATTAATTATAACTATGAAAATAAAATGACAAATATAAATCTGATCTTAGCTCAGATGGAGATCAGATGCCTTAGCTTGAGCTGGACTTTATTAAATGTCTCATTGAAAAGAGGCCTTATAACAGACACCTTACACAAGAGCTTTGCATTTTAAGGTGAAATTGCAAGTTTCAGAGGCTTTTTATGGATGTTAGAGTTAATTAAATGATTTTAAAGAGGAAAATTTAATAATTAAGTTCAACATTTGTTTTAATTATTTTTTTATATATGATGAAATTTAATCTTTCATCTATTAATAATAGAAGTAACTCATTTAATTGAATTACTTAAAGAATAAATACATTTTACTTAATGAACAAATCTAATAATATAGACAGTAGATTTTCTAATCTTAATTCCCTGTGCATTGTCATTACTTTTAGTCATAAGTCATTAATGTATGACCTAATGTAGCTTTGTGCATCATCAATCAATGCCTTTTGAGTTATTCAAATGGAATTAAAATATAGTATATTGAAAGATATGAATGATGATTAATAAGAATAAATGCTAATCATTATTTTATTCCATTTTAACTGAAATATACTTTCATCAATCAATATATTTTATTTATTAAGTATATTTATATTTACAATTGGAAGCAATGCTTCTGAAAGTTTTATATTATAAATAATATATATTAATATATTATGATTAGACATTCTTTAATAAGTAGTTTTATTGAACTTATATTCTTTGATAAAGACTTGCTTTTCTCATATTTTGAATACGATATACAAAATTTTTAACACTGGAAACCTTTTATTAGTTCTTGTAATGAAATCAAAGAACTGTTTCTAAGAACACTTAAATGGAGCCAATAATAGAGACTAATGTATTATTGTTTCTAGTTTTTTCTCTTAAAGTTGAGAGCACTTTTCCTGTTACTATGTGCAAGTATCTTTTCATTAAAAAAAAATTAACTGAATTTTAGTAATAAATTTTTAAACTATTCTGCTTTAAATGATAGAATATTTTTATAAATGTTTTTGTAGTTTTATTATGTAATTTTTTTAAATAATTCAGATTAAAATCAATAAAATCATGATAAGTTTCAAACATTCTTTAATGAGTAGTTTTATTGAACTTATATTCTTTGATAAAGACTTGTTTTTCTCATATTTTGAATACGATATACAAAATTTTTAACACTGGAAACCTTTTATTAGTTAAAATTTCGTAGAAAATCCTAAACAATTGCTATTAAAATAGCACTGATATTTCTATTAAAAGGAATTTTCTTTATTTGTATAAAAGTATTATATTTGATTTATTTATGCAACGAAAATTGGACGTCTTTCTTATATTTAAACTGGTAAAATATAATTAATATGTGAAACGTTGTAAGGATAGGTTTGACAAACCTGTATTCAAGATTTCTATTAAAAGTTTCCGTGGCAAAGAAAACAGACATCATTCTGACTAAATTGAAAAAATGGTAATGGTTTAACGCAAACATAATTAGGAATAAAAGAAGTTCTTTGTTAAAACTTACGAGCGTCGTTCCCTATTAGTTTCCGCATTAACCTGCGATCCTGAACTTAGAATGAAAAGAAAGGGCATGCAATAGCTGCACCCTTGTATAGTCCTCTACATTAATAATAGAGTAGGTTTGTGCTCTTCAAAGAAGAAAGAGGATGAATTTAATCTTTAGAATGTACATCTAATCATGCTAGGGCGAGGAACAGCATTTTTGAACAATATTAAGTGCAGTACCCTTTGTTGGAAGTAGATTCCTGTTTTTACCCAGAGAAAAATTTAGACTAAATGCAGTAAAACTTAGAAATTAATCCACGCAAATATGATTTAACGATTAAAATTTTGTTATTTAATTGCATTTTTACGCGTTTTTGCTTTTAAATGCGAATTATTTTTATGTGCATGTAAAGAAATCAACTTAGATAAAAGAGTAACAAATCAAATAATAGAATCCAAATTTTTAAAATATACGTCACAAAAGCGCGTGAAATGCAAAAATTCAAAATAATTTTATAATGTAAGAAAAACTAAAATCAATAATATTCATTGAAATTATATTTTAAGTGCATTTGAGCCATAATAATTACCGTATATAGGCCGTAATTTTTAATAAGATTATATATTCTATAAAGATTACACAAATATTATAAATATAAATACTGTTTTATATAAATGTACTGTTAAATGTAGTATCGTATACAATGTCAGTAATAAGTTATTTTCTTAAATATAAAAATACAAATTCATATCGTAATTACGTAATAGCTAAATAATAATAAATATTAACATACTAATTTGTAATTTTTAAATAAAATTTATAAAAATTTTCATTTATTTAACTATATGTAAAAAATTAACTAAAATCGTGTGTGCATTATAAAAATTCAAACGCGTTTTGCAATTTTTCTAAACGTTTCTTTTTTTCTAATAATAATAATAACAAATAAATAATTATTATTAGAAATTATAAAATTAAATAGGCATATAAATAATAGAATTAAAATAAATATAATACACATAATTAAGTTAAATGGCCATTGGCAAAATTTCTACTTTACACGAATTTTATTTTAAAATATCAAAATAAATGAATAAGAATTTTTTAACATATAAAATAAATAAAATTCTCTAGATTAATTTAAAATAATTTCATTAGGGCCTTCTTCAAAAATACTGCGCTCTCGTAGCAGACGACATTTTGGCTTTTCTTTTTCTGTAATTCAAGACGAGTTGACGGGTAATTTATTTAAATTTAAGGTTTCTATAAATTAATTACGATATACAACCCTTCTAGGAAATGCACTTATGATAAAATAGGTCATGGTTCTCCAGATAAAGCAAGTTTAAAGTTTGTTATGGAAACTTGATCGTCAGGTATTCAATTTTGGAAATATTGAATAGATCGTTTTAATTGAGAATCATAAACAGGTTAGTAATTTAATTACGTGTAATAAAAATTGATGATATTGTTATTGAATGCATAAATCAGCTGATGTTTTTCAATGTCATAATAAAGTTTAGAATTGCCTGAATTTCTATGCTGCTTATGTAAATACCAAGTTTAAATTTTCATTATTTTTTTACAATAAAATATAAGCTGATAAATAAAAAAGGAAGATGTGTAATAAATTGCAAAAATATCTATTTAAAAAAATATATATAATTTGTTATTATTTTGTATAAGACAAATAAGCATTAAGCAAAGTTTTTAAATATTTTACATAAAATATTTATCGAACATATAAATATTTAAATTTATAATATTTAAACAATAAATAAATCATAATTTATGAAAAAGTAACTGCTGTTTTATATAAAATATTGTATTTCGTATTGGATTAATAATAAACTTTATTCTAGCTGTTATAATATACCGTATATTCGTTATAACAATACAATACTGTACAATCATAACCCGAGTTTCGGTTCCTCGAATTATGGTGTTTCGGAATTATGGTGTTTTTTTAACGAAGTTTCAGTGTTTAATTTAGAGTTTGGTGCTCTTTAGCAGTAAATTTTTGAAAAAAAAACCTGCTTATTTTTTCAAAATAAGGCCTACCGTATTTCTTTTAGTTATAAATGTTTCATTTGTGTTAGTTATGTACATATCTGACAATTGCAGTGCATTATATATATATTGATAAGTGAAAAAAGACAGTACTTCGACTTATAGACATTTTCGAGTTATGGCATCAGTCTGGAACATATGGTACATTAACTCCGGTGTATGCCTGCATTATTATTTCTGTCTAATTGATTTATATAGGCTTATTAGAAAAAAAGCAAAATTTATATAATGTTTTTTCAGTATTTTAACGATTAATGTTGAAATATTTTTGCAAACAAAAAAAAAATATATATATAGTTTAGATGTAATATACTGTATTAATATTTTTTAGATTATTTCGGTTATTTGATGTATTTGTTTGAGGTATGAGGCAACAGACTAGTTAGGAGCCCATCACAGGCTAAATAGACTCGGATTGGGGTGGTGATTGCATTGAAGGATGAAGTTCAATGGACCGGGCTGGACTTCTGATTAAATGAAGTTTGGATTTGATCCTGGCTCCTTCAGATTAAAAACTTGCTCTTCACTGCGCTATTCATAATGTTTTAGACAATTCAAACATCGTAAATCCTCTTTAATTTAAATAAAGTAGATGAATAAAGTTTATCTATCCTATATAAAATATTACTTAAAAACTAAATTAAAAAAATAAATATCTTTATAGTATTAATTCAGATTACATTACATAAATATATTAAGATAAAATACTATTTGCATTAATTATTTCAAAAATAGATATAACCCAGATCTCAGATCCTAATATAACACCATACAGTTTAATTGTTTCGTTGTAAATGAGTTGAATCTATTACTGTAGTCGACGACAGCATCATGAGTCAGTATTGAGTGTATGGGAGAGTTGACGTTCGTTTGTGTCACTACGCAAGACTATATAGTTCACTAAACTAATCACGAAATTATAGTAAATTGCCATTTAATCGCAACAATTAGAGAGTTTTCAGGAAGAATAATAAGATTTTATTAAGGTTATTTCGCAACAAAACGATCTGTTATAAATATATCCCGCAAAGTTTTCTATCACATTTTAACAATGCGAAAATATGCACACTTCCCGGAAAGGATGTCTTCTTATTGGTGGTATTACCCTTTAAACTAAAATCGACTGTTACGCGCCTTAATACACGGTTACAAACCTGTGAATAGACTGCTCCCATACACTCAATACTGACTCATGATGCTGTCGTCGACTATATTTTATAGAAGTTACAATCTGTGCTAAAGATTTATTGTATACAGTATATATTTTTAGACATTAATTAAATCAATTTGTTCATGCTACAACAATAATAAAACTTGAATTTATATTAATTTTAACATGTTAATACCATAAACTTTTTTGCAAAAATTATATAAAATGTTGAGCTGTTGGGCATCATATGAAAGCATTAAATTTTAAAAATGCAATGAAAGATCACTAAACATTGTAAAAAATTCTAATTTAAAGTAATTTTTGAGAAAAGTTTAATATTTTTTATTGAAAGCTGCCACCGATTTGAACATAGTATTTTAACGAACATTGGCTTTATTATCTTTGAGTTTATCATCTATTATCGATAATCGAATTGTGCAGAATAATAGTGTCTAAATCTTAATCGCTCATCCCTTTATCTGTAAAACGAAATAGTCTGTACTCCTATACAAGAAACATATTATTACGAACAAAAACGTTCATCCTGAAAATTTTTTACGCACCACTAGGGGATGCGTATCTTTGGAGATCATTAGTACAAAATATAGTACTGTACTGTAATTTCCCAAAGGTTTTATTATTTAATGAACTTTTCAATCTTTGCAATCTATTAAACAAGATAAGTGATTAATTTATATCAGTTCAATCATTAAAATAGTAAATCTTGCACATAACGTAAAATGAATACAGTATAGGTATTAGTTAATGCAACCTAATTGATTCTATAGTATTTTTTATTAAATAATATCAATTATATATACCGTATTTCTTAACGTTTTAAGTATTTTTCTTAAATGTAATTTTAGTGATATTTTATAATTTGAAACTACAGTGATAGCTAAAAAGCGTACATTTTCAGATATTAATTTATTGACTAAAGAATTATTAAACTTTGCAAAGTATTCTTGTTTAACTTAAAACAATAAAAATATATTTGTAAAATGCGAGGATTAATTTTCTACTGACGACTCGTAAAATTAAAAACGCTAAATATTTTATGTATAATTATTATTACGGTTGTAAAAGCTAGCATTGCATAATTATCGTTATAAGTTAAGTTAATATATAAATTTGTTTTTTTCTTTCCAGCCCTCATATCATGTTCTCCAAATCCGTGCAAGAATGGGGCTTCTTGTGTGTCAAATCCGAGGGGAGAATCATATTGCAAGTGAGTAACATTTCTCTAGTAATAAATCATTCGTTTTTACACATCAAAAGGATATTTTATAATTAACAGTTACACGTAAAACTTAAGTAGACGAGATAATTAATGTTGTCTGCAGTTTGTTGCTATGAGCTTTACCATTCTGTGTTGCATCCGGTTCTCTAACGGATGGATTGAAGCGGTCATCATTTAATAATGTTGACGCGTGTTTTATTCATCCTGGCTGTTGGGTGAAAGAGCGTTGGACTCTATAACATTCAATACTTCGTTTTATTAACAACGAAATTTTATTATTTGTTGCATGATAAATAAGCAGGTACACAAATATATTGTAACCAGTTTTGAAATTAATTAACCCTCTTATAAATATAATTACCATAAAGTACGTAACTGCAGCAGGTTGAGATTAATGTTTGCACCATCCAAGCAGTGTATCTACTGACATAAAGCTATCCATTTTTCAAATGTGGTGTTCTTTTAAAGTCGTTTCTCCCTTACACAGCAAGCGTTCCTTTAATACTTGGCATAAAGAGAAGCGGTCATACGAGTCGTGGGAACACAGTCCGACAGGACAAAGAGGATAGAGTGCTGCTTCCATTCTTCATCCTCTTCTTTAATCTCCAGTTGTCTGAGGCGATTTTTTGGAGGAGTAGTGTCAAGGTCATCTTGAGGTGAAAGTGATTGACCAGGTGGACCATGTCATGACCGCCTGCCTCTTCATCGTGATATTCTCAGTCATGGCAACCCTATCCATGCCTCCGCCTGTACATGATAAGATTAAGACCCCTGTGAAATATCGTGGATAGCATCTTATAGTCTGAAATATCTTATAGAAATGTAAAAAAAAATTCTTTTTATTGCAGTATTCTTCAACATTACTTTTTTATTTTGATCGGATTATTTTGCATAGTCGCATAAACTGGTTCATCTTGTTCTATTCTAGATTGCTTCCCACTAAAGAAGGTCTATTTTGCATCTGGATGTTAACCAGAATTTGTTTTGATTTATCGAATGTGCTTCCTGATATAATTTTCAGAATGACTTTTGTTACACTTTGCATTCCTTTCAATACCATCCACGAGACCAGATTTACTGACTTAGCCTGAAAGAGCAATCTCGATTGGATAATGGGTGATCATGTGCATGCGAGAAGGCCCCATATCGTATGTTTAGGATACGTGAGAAAGTGATGTAATGTATGTAATTAGCGGTCTTGTCAAAGTTACGGGAAAGGTAATCAGTTCTGAAATATCTCTGAAGGAAAAGTTGTTTTGCCTTTTCATCTGCTGACCACCATTAATGGTTGGAAAAGTTTTAGAATCCGTTAACTCTCCCCCAGGCTTTTTACTTTATAATTAATTCTCAAAAACACTAAACAAATAAAGGATTGTAATACCATAATGCCCTATACATCATCATAGTCGTGATATTCTCAACGTCACGACAACCCTGTCCACGCCTCCGCCTGTACGTGATAAGCTTGAGACCCCCGTGAAATATCGTGGATAGCATCTTATGGTCTGGCAGAAATGTAAAAAAAATTCTTTTTATTGCAGTATTCTTCAACATTACTGTTTTATTTTGATTCGGATTATTTTGCATAGTCGCATATACTGGCTCACCTTGTTCTACTCTAGATTGCTTCCCACTAATGAAGGTCTAATGTATAATCCCACTAATTATTTTGCATCTGGATGTTAACTAGAATTTGTTTTGATTTATCGAACGTGCTTCCAGATATAATTTTCAGAATGACTTTTGTTACACTTTGCGTTCCTTTCAATACTATCCATTGTTGTGCAACTTCAACCTTTAGTATCAATGGACCTAGGACGACCCTTATGGGAAAGTTTGCGTTCTGAATGTGACGGAATTTAAAGAATTTGTCATTCTGCTCACTCACACCTGTCAGGATGACGAAGAGATGTTTTATGTTTGGGTAAAGAGAGATGAGAACGTTTTATGCTTTTCCCATAGAGTATTTCTAAACAGAATGCTGTGGGTGCATTTTAATTAATTGCTGTATTCGAGTTTTCTTCTGACTACCCTGAGATTTTGTAAACTTTGAAGATGAGTTTTATATAGGGCATGAGGTCTGAGCTGGGAATGATAAAACTTCTACAATCATTGTCCTTGGAAACGATGTGCACCCACCAAAAATCGTGACGTTGGGTGGGACGCAAGCGTGACCCGTTCCAAGGAAACCGAAAGGGAAAAACTGTGCCGAAATTGGAGTCTCGACCCCATCGCTTTCTCCTCCGACCATAAAGGTTAAAGGGTGATGCGGTCACCTTGCCCTAAACCTATCGTGGGTTGTCGACACGAGACCGGATTTACTGACGTAACCGGAAAGGGCAATCTCGATTGGATAATGGGCGATCACGTGCATGCGAGAAGGCCCCATATCGTATGTTTAGGATACGTGAGAGAGCGATGTAATGTATGTAATTAGCGGTCTTGTCAAAGTTACGGGAAAGGTAATCAGATCTGAAATATCTCGGAAGGAAAAGTTGTTTTGCCTTTTCGTCTGCTGACCACCGTTAATGGTTGGAAAAGTTCTAGAATTCGTTAACTCTCCCCCAGGCTTTTTACTTTATAATTACTTCTCAAAAACACTAAACAAATAAAGGATTGTAATACCATAATGCCCTATACATCATCATAATTTGTAGAAGACACCCAGTTAATTTTAATTTCAAATTATTTTCCTAGAATCTCTTATTGAAGAAGATTCTTTCTTGACTAGAGCTTACATAAAGAACTTGTTCATTTGAAGGTTAATGAATGTTAACAAAGAGGATTTTTACTTTAAAGTATGCAAATGTGAAGATCTGTATAATAGTTCCATTGATATTGTGATCGTGATATTAGGATATTTTCATCACTGCTGTGTGGTAAAACAACTTGACCCGCATACCACTCAAACCAGTTTCCATGGATCCAGTTCTCAAGAAGTCTCTCCTGGGAACGCCCTAGTTTGCACGGAGCCTCATATAATCTCTGCAGATACTCGTCTGTATTTCGTAGTTTTGGGTGGAGTATCAGGTGAACAACCGAACTAAAAATGGATTCTTAATATAGCGAGTTTTATTATACCGGGATGTGAGAATAGATTAAAAATTAATTTTTTATTTGTATTATGTTAAATATAACGGTACACAAACATGATTTATGATAATTGATATGTCGGTAGCATAACAATATATTTATTTTTTTATTTTATAAGCACGTATTTTCATTAAGGAAATAATGATAACAGGTGCCATGCGATACAGTTTTTGTAAAGATTTTATCAGTTTAAAACTGGTCAATAATGCTTAAGTTTATTTTGATTCTATGTCCGTTAGACATTCTGACAGTCTATAATTGTGTCGAGTCAATGCATTCAATCTAAATTGTTTTTGTTTTTAGTTTACCCGACTAAATAAAACCAGATGGTGAGATATCAGCATGTTTCAAGTTCCTACTGTGATGTCTTGAATTATAATCATCTATAAATATATTTTATATTGCTCTGCCAATTATAATTCGCAATAAATCTACAGGTTGCCTTTTCGTGATTTATAAATTTGTTTTTTAATATTTAAACTAGGAAGTTTAGTTATAAAATATAAACGTAGTGTCCATTATACCTAGATAATCAAAATTTAAGCCCACGTAATAATTTAGTTTATATCTGTTGAAAATAATGCTTAAAAGTAGTCTAATAAAAAATTATCTAATTTTAATAGTAAATATTCTTCTTGAATTAATTTTAAAAGAAGGAAAATTCAGGAAGAGAACTGAATTCATTTAAAATTCAATTTATAGAGTGAATTTTAAATGAAAGAATCTAATTATATTTATAAAAAGAAATGGTATAGTTTAATAAGTAAATTTACTAACATAATTAATTTTAATTGGTTTAAAATCACAATTTGTTACAGCAAATCGTTATTATTATTTTTTATTAAAAAAAATCCATGTAAATGACCAGTAGATGTAATTTATATTTATAAAATGTAAAAGAATTAATTCTGTTCTTCCGGATTTATAACAATTCTACTCTTGTATCACTGACAAACGGTCGAAAGGAAGCAATTTATATTTAATTGACTTACAATTGATTACTAATTTGGTAGATTGATTATTTTTATTACACGAAATCTGGATTGCGTTATTACATCAGATATCACAAGACTGACATTGGGCGTCGGCCACAGAGCGAGGCTGAGGATAAGGAGAATGTCCCTTATTTTGACCACACCCACTGCCATCTCCATTAAAAAACTACCCCAACAAGAAGGTCAGGTTGTTCCCATTAAGTTTCCAGCAACCGCCCACTACAGCCATTTTCCCTTCTTTTTTTGACATTGAAAAGGCCGCAGACTGGCAGACCATACACAACATCTAGGAATGCTGTGTAAGGGCCTCCTACGGTGCGTTTCGACTGCTAGCGAATGCAAATTGCCTGTTGCAAAACGAAATGCTATAAACGCTTGCAGAAATGAGTAATGTTTTCGGTCGGGGCACTTATTGAATTCAGTCAGGTCGGGCCTCTCTCCTGTCGGCTTTCAAGAAGAAGAATCTGGCGCCGACTTGATCCACGTCATCATCTTGCAACGTACTGCCTCTGGCTGTCTTCTTTGTCATCGCGTAACCGGTCCTCGTTAAACTCACTGCGCAGTCGCACATTGGGCACAGGCAAGAGGTGAAATCGTGGGTTACCTTGACACGAAAATATTATATAAGAAAGCGTATTAATGATGCTCATTCCTCATAACGCCTTGTTTATGTAGTGGATATTTTTAGATTTGTTTTTTTTTATATTGGGGCATAGGGAAAAAACTGTTCTATTTGTCGATATCCCCAAAGATTATCGCAGAAAATAGGTCGTAACGGGGGTGTCGTTTTCCCCTATAATCGAATATGCCTATAGGCGACGATGCAAGATGATGATGATCATCATCAATGGCAATCAATAAGCTGACTTAGAAAGAATAAACACGGACCACAATTTTATAGGGTACTGGTTTGTTACATTAGCGTAGCTAAACGTCGTCCGGAAGCGGACAGTCCTTGATTAGCGATGGAATCTTTTTCTTTTTTTTTCCTTATACCCTCCGCACGCCAGCTGTTCCCGCCAATTCCTTCAAGGTCCTTACATAAACCGTCTTTGATAATGTGGTCGAGTCGACACTCCTATCTAATTTATCCTTGAATCTATGTATTGTTTCACTTCAGATTTTTACACGCTTCGATAAACATATAATTTATGTATCAGATGCCGTTTTACTGTTAGTTGGTTCTACATCGATTTTTCCTTTTTTTTTTCTTTCGTTCATTATCTGAACGGCTGTGTGGTGATCAGGGAAGTTTAAATGATATTGTTAAGTGCATCATTTAATGACCCACCGGCGGTTAGGTGGCTACATGTGTGGTGAGGGGGCCCAATCGCCTTCATAGCCCCCGGACAAAAATCCTATCTAATCCAGATAAACAGGAACAACACCAAAAACTGCTTTTCTTGTAGGTACAAATTAAAAAAACGTGTTTTATCGCCTCAGTGCGACCCATCAGTAAGTGCGTTTTAAACTCTTCGAAAATGTTTTAATTGGTTCAGAAATTTATTTTATTCACGACCCACTTAAACATCCAATTCCTTAATGGCAAATGAGGTCATAAAGAAGATAGTAAGGCTATTAGTATCCGCTTTCAAAGGGAAAAGTCCTTAACGAGTCTCGATTACTCGCCTTTAATTATAATTTATAATTGAATGTTACATGGAGGAACCCTACTACGGCTCTTTATTTTCTCTGGTAATAGAAGAAATGTGATTCAGTTGATAAATTGGGATTCTTACTACATTCCTTTCTTGAATTCTGCCTACTGTTAACAATTACTAAGATGATGGAAAGAGAGTAGTTCACATTCCTTTTCGTCAAAATGCATTATTTGGCCTTTCTATTGAATTTAATGATTTCTGATTTATTTATCCCATCCACGGATACAATAAGTATCATTAAATTTTGCCTCAAGCTGTAGGGCAATAATTATCATATAATCTTTTAGCTGCAGAATCAAAGTATTGTATTGCCACTAGCAAAATCCTACAACGTTCATGACCCTGTTTCCGGTATGACAATCCATTATTACCAAACATCTCTAGCTGTCATTTCTCCTTTTTTTCCCTCTTGTTTTCTTCTATCCATCTGTTTTATATCAATATTATTTTATCCATTTAAAATTGAGGACTTTTTTAATACATTTAGTTCATCTAAGGACCCGCTTCTACAATCATCAATTTTGACAGCATATTGCATCAAGAGTTTTAATATATCATTGCAATTAAGATCGAAATTATGATTGGCCCTGGCATTTTAAAAGACCGGTAGGCACCTGCTAAAATTTTTTTATCCATAAACAATTAAATAACCATAAAAAAACATGTTTTGAATATCAATTATTCTATTAATCAATTAATTTTTATTTAAAATTTTACCGAAATCTGTCATCAACATAAAATGGATAGGTTATTATTTACACTTAAGCAACAATAGTCTATATAAATAACCGTACTGGTTACGACAAGCGTGTATTAAAAGATTCTAAAATTATTTGTAAACTCAATTTAAAGTTTTATCTGATTTTAAAAACTATTAATAAATTATAACTTCCTTTCAGCTTGATATTTTAGGCATTAATTAATAGATAAAGTATAATTAATGTTGTTTGATGTTTTCAGAGAATTTTAATGTGATGTTTTGTTATACAGTTGTCCACCCATGTATGTCGGAGAATATTGTCAATATCTAAACCCCTGTCACACGGGACCAGGACCTAGATGTCAAAATGGAGGGACATGTAACGTTCAGATGAGTGTGACAAGTGGACCGTTAGAGAATTTTAATGTGATGTTTTGTTATACAGCTGTCCACCCATGTACGTCGGAGAATATTGTCAACATCTAAACCCATGTCACACGGGACCGGGACCTAGATGTCAAAATGGAGGGACATGTAACGTTCAGATGAGTGTGACAAGTGGACCGGCTTTTTCATGTTATTGTCCAGTAGGCTATTCTGCATCTTTATGTGAAATAGCCATTCCTAACAGTTGATCCTTGTCAAAATGGTGGTACCTGTGCTCTCATAACATTGGACAATTACACCTGTATTTGCACTGCAGGATATAGAGGTAAGTGATTGATCTTAATTTTTTTTTAGGATAAATTTATTTTTCGTACAAACCTGATCTGTAACATTTCGATAAAATTGCACTGAAAACATAAATTTTATATGAAAGAAAATTTTTTTTTACAAATATAATCTAGCAACTTTGTTACTTTTTCGCTTTCACATGTAAGATATAAAAGTATTGATCAAAGCATATTTTTATTTATTGGAAATTAGCAAAAATGTCTCTACAATTAACAATAATTAGAACATTATTGCTACTCTGCTTCAATTTTTATTATTTATGAAGAATTTTGTGTACTCTTTAAAAAGATATATAACATATCTTTTTAAAGAGTTCACAAAATTGTGGATGGGATAAATAAATCAGAATTAGCCATGGATGGAATAAATAAATCATATTATTACTTAATTATACAGTAATTTATCGTTATAGGAAAAAATTTCTATCCAGGCATTTATCGATCAGTAATAAAAATTAGATTGTTGTCACACACTCAAAATTTGTTTTTCAGTTTTCAGTTCTAAAAGACAATGACTAAAATATTTAATTAATATACTATAATTATACTTAGCATTTTTATTTTAAATTACATAATTTATACATATATAATACATTAACTAATTAATGGAATATTCCATTAATTAAGTCAAGATTTCATTACTTAAACTAGTTAAACTTAGTTCAATCAAACACAAAAATCATCACTATTTTGCAGTAGAGAAAACTTTTATTTTTAAAAACTTTACAAATTTTATACGAAAGAAAATTTTTTTAACAATATAACCTAGCAACTTGTTACTTTTTCGATTTCATATATAAGATATAAAAGTATTGATCAGAACATATTTTTATTTATTGGAAATTAGAAAAAATGTCTCTACAATAAATTAACAATAATTAGAACATTATCGCTACCCTGCATGAACAATTTTGTGAGCTCTTTAAAAAGATATGTTATATATCTTTAAAGACCTCACAAAATTGTGGATGGGATAAATAAATCAGAATTATCCGTGGATGGAATAAATAAATCATATTATTACTTAAATATACAGTAGTATAGGAAAAAATTTCTATCCAGGCATTTTATCGATCAGTAATAAAAATTAGATTGTCGTCACGCTCTCAAAATTTGTTTTTCAGTTTTCAGTTCTGAAAGACGATGACTATAAATATTTAATTAATATACTATAATTTATTTAGCATTTTTATTTTAAATTACATAATTTATACATATACAATACAATACATTAACTAATTAATGGAATATTCCATTAATTAGTTAATGTATTGTAGACGTATGTAGGCTCACTTAGTGATCACATTAAACTTTTAGTAGCATCATAACGGAAACATATTAGTTAGGCAATACAGTTTTATTATTTAGAATTAACAGGTGTAAAATATCTTAAATTGCCAGGTCATCATTGCCAATTAGTGGATCACTGCGCCTCGCAACCTTGTCGGAACGGTGCCACCTGCCATTCCGTTTTAGATACTTATCGATGCACTTGCGCCAAGGGTTATACAGGTTCTCAATGCACTAATGACATCGATGAATGTCAAAATAATCCCTGCATCCACGGCAAATGTGTTAACACCGTTGGGTCATACAGGTGAGTGATTTTTTTCTTTTACTATTTCCATTCGAAATTTTTCGCCGTTTTTTCTTATTTTAAAACATGTCGATTAAAAATAATCCAGGTGTATTTGTCAAGTCGGTTATACTGGTCAGAATTGCGAGTCGATATACATTCCATGTGATCCTAATCCTTGCGAAAATGGAGGAAGTTGCAAATCGCTCGACTCCTTCAATTATCAGTGTTCCTGCGCTCCCGGTAAGTATGTTTTTTTTTTAATCACATTTATTTATTATCTATACAATCTTTAAAAACTGTTCTAGGTCAGTTTTTATAGCTTTTCGGGTTCATAATCTTTATAAGACGTGCATACATGTACATTCTTTCAGGTTGTACGTTGTACGATAACTAAATAAACAATTCTTGTAAACTGATATTTTTCGATGTAGAAAAACAATATCGTAATTATCAGCATCATATATGAATGCTAGGCGTTTAACGTTTCAAGTTTTGGTTGCAGATTTTAAAATATGTGTACTATAATAAGAAATACTTGTGTGAAATAGAATCTACTGAGAAATGAACGATCTAATTGGTAACAAATTATATTACTCTTTTGTAATTAGGAAATAAATTTTAATCATTGAATTTTGTAATTTGAGATTTTCTTTTTGATAATATGGAAGAAGAGTAATATATATAATAAATTTTTGTTATAACAAACAATACTTCTAATTTATTTATTATCTTAACTGTTTTAATTGTGTATATACATGCGGCGATATCCTGCAGGTCTGTTTTAAGATATTGTAGATGGACTGTGCATTTTGAATGTTAACTGGAAGTGCATGACAGAAAATTCCATGCTTTGTTTTTTATATCAACTCCGTTATCGCAGTTCAAAAAGTACCATATGTTATTGCATCGTTGAGTAAAAGGTATAATTTTTACGAAATTGCACCATTTCTTGAGATATGATGCTACTCCACTTGATTTATATGGCTGTGCGCTTGATCGGTTGTAGTCGAACGAGTTTCTAGACGATTATAAAAGCTGTTTTAGATTCTCTCATTGTTTGTCAGACGAAGACGGGTCAAGAAACTTTTTGTTGCTATTGAGATTTTTGCAACCACTGTAAGACTTCTTTTGTTTGGAAATAGTTCGATGTTATCTATCGACCGGTCGTAATAAAAATGTCGACTGATCTCAGCCTGGAAGATTAAAAAAAAAAAATACGAAAACGCAATTGATAGACATTCTTCCTATGTCGTCTACTAACTGACAGGTTCCTAATTTTTTTTTTATATTTATGCGATTAATTTCTATCGATGAGATGTTGATTATTTATTTTTAAAAGGGTAATTTAGTCGGAGAAAGATGCTTAAACGACAGCATTTTTATTTTATTATGGAGAACGGCATTCAAGTATGAATTAAAATGCATAAAAAAGCGATTAATATTTATGACGTTGTTCTCACATAGCTTGAAGCAGTTTGGTTGTTTCAGTCGCCAGAGGCAAACTTTGCTTTTGTTGAGCGCTCTTGTTGGCCAGTTTATGTGGGTGAACATTCCCACGCCTCCTTTACACTATTAAGGGCCTCACGTTTGTTAACAGAGTTCTCTTACAAACGCTTTTCCGTTTCTCGTCAGATTCTAATAAACGAAATATGTTTCCTCTTTTATGTCATTTAATTTTCATTCACGTAATAAGCGTGGTTTCCTTAAGACTGGAATGCTGAAAAAAATATAATATTGGGCAAACTTTGCTTTTGTTGAGAGCTCTTGTTGGCCAGTTTGTGAATGAACATTCCCACGCCTCCTTTACACTATTAAGGGCCTCATGTTTGTTAACAGAGTTCTCTTACAAATGCTTTTCTGTTTCTTGTCAGATTCTAATAAACAAAATATAAGTTTCCTCTTTTATGTCATTTAATTTCCATTCACGTAATAAGCGTGGTTTCCTTAAGACTGGAATGCTGAAAAAAATATAATATTGCTTATGTAAAAGTAACTAATTTAAAAAATTAAATCAATGAAATACACATTCACTTATGTACTTAAATGTTTTAAAATATTTATTAAACCAATTTTATTTAATTAAAAATAAACCAATTTTATTTAATTAAAAATAAAATTTGTTTATCAAATTAATCATTTGTTTCTACCAATTTTAATCAAATTTATTAAAAATGTAAAAACTTAATAAGTGTTAAATCAATTTTATTTAATTAAAAATAAAATTTGTTTATCAAAATAATCATTTGTTTCTACCAATTTTAATCAAATTTATTAAAAATGTAAAAACTTAACAAGTATATAAAGTAATCCTAATTAATCTGCCATATTTACTATATAAATTTTAAGTATATAAAGGTTAAAAAACAAGTTTTTCATATAAAAATTGTGTTTGAAATAAAATGTGGAACTAGTTATTAAAAAAAATAGTTTAAATAAATATCTATAAACTCAATAAAGTTTATTGTCTGCAATCCATTCTATTATAAATAAAAAATAGTATCTCCCTTCCTTTTGTTAAATGTGCCATTTTGATTATATTTCTTTTATTAACTTGCTTAGATTGCATTCTGATTATCCTGATTAGTATTAGCAATTAAAGTACTAAAGAACAAGTCGTGCTACTTTGGATAATAAGAGGTTACATTTCTGGATCAAATTGATTTAGAGATAAATCTTATTCTATATTATTTATTGCTAATTAATAATTTTATAGCATTAGTTTAATTCCAA
Organism: Olivierus martensii; assembly: GCA_000484575.1. Lineage (NCBI taxonomy): Eukaryota > Metazoa > Arthropoda > Arachnida > Scorpiones > Buthidae > Olivierus > Olivierus martensii. Next base: position 34,057 of record AYEL01073557.1, read on the forward strand.
CATTGATATTATATTTTCTTATAATAATAGTTTGATATGAGGTGAAGCAGTTTTATTCTACAATCCTTTGTTGGTTAGTCTGTCAGTTTTATTTATATACATGGCTCAAATGTTTTTAAATCTTTTGATTGACTTGTAAATTTAACAGATTTCTATTAGGTATTCCTATTATGTACCTATGGTTTGAAAAATAATTTAAATTCATGAATGTGAGTACGTGTTAGAAACAAGGACATCTATGTTTATATTGTTTCTTGTAATTATTATATGTGGAATTAAAAAGGAACAGCATTTTTTGTTTAAATTACCTGCATTCTTATTTGCTGCTTTAAACATTTTTATAGTTTTTCAAATTATAAAACAAATTATTTTTTAAGACAAAACTAAATATAACTAATATTTGTTGTTTTTTCCATAAAACGTAGACAATAGAAAATCTAATTTTACTTTTAAGAATAAACAATTACTTTTTGAAAAAGTGGGTTGCATGCTGTGAGTCCCAGAGATCATTCTGTTGTCACCACTATAACCTGTTATTTGTCACAGTTCACTGGTTTAAGATGGGACCAATAACAGCATGGTGCCATCTCTTGGTGATTTTCTGCACTAGTGATCATGGCAGAAAATAAATGTCTGACCATTGTAAATTTTTTTCTTTTATCCTACTTTGTTTAATAAGAAACTAAATTAGGACATAACAGGTCTGTGTTATTAAAATGATTTTGAATCATTGAATGGAAAATAATTTTCCTTAAATTGATTGCATCAAAAAAATAATGATAAATAAAATAGATGTATCAATGAAGGAAAATACATGCTTAAATGTTAAAAAAAAATCAATTAGAACTGGTTTAATAAGAAAAATGAAAAAATATTTACTGATTGATTTTTTTGAATATTAATTTTTTCAGGATTTTCTGGTACAAACTGTGAAATCAATATTGATGATTGTCCAGGTAATCTTTGTCAAAATGGTGCCACTTGCATTGATGGTATTAATAGTTACACATGTCATTGCCCAGTTACTTATACAGGTTTGTAAATTATAGCAAATCATGTAATTTTGATTACAAATATCAAATAAAAAAGTTTTTAATATTATGTTAATATGTTTTTAATAGGACAGTATTGCAGTAAAGATGTGGATGAATGTGCACTGCGTCCAACTGTATGTAAAAATGGTGCGACCTGTACTAATACAGTAGGAGGATTTTCCTGTATATGTGTCAATGGATGGACTGGACCAGACTGTAGTGAAAATATCGATGACTGTGCTGGCGCTGCTTGCTTTAATGGTGCAACCTGTCATGATCGTGTAGGCTCTTTTTATTGCCAATGTGCACCAGGAAAAACAGGTAACAGTTGTAATAATATAATTATATGAAATAATTTGCAATAGAAACAAATTTATAATTTTTGAATGATGATTAAATTTTTCTTTTTCAGGTTTATTATGTCATTTGGATGATGCTTGTGCTAGCAACCCTTGTCATGAAGGTGCAATCTGTGATACAAGCCCTATAGATGGAACCTATATATGCTCATGTCCAAATGGTTTTAAAGGAGTTGAGTGCACAGTAGATGTAGATGAATGTGCTGAAGGTATTAATTCTTAATAAATAATAATAAAATTCATTTATTCTAAAGAATATTTATAAGCTAAAATTTATATGAATAAATTAATTTTTAGTATTAGAAATTTAATACAGAATAGTTCAGGCAGCCGTCGTATAACACAGTACTTCTACAACATGGTTTCGTTTTAAAATGATTAAAAAATTGCAACAGTTCTTGCACAACATGATATTTATAGAACATGGTTTTGCTGAACACTGAATCTGCAGTAAAGCTTAATTCCAAATAATTCAATTTTGCATTAAAAGAGATTTTATAGGATCTAGCTGCTATATTATACAAGGGTTACTTGTACTTATAATTGTTAAATCTAATATTTTCATTGTGTCTAGATAAGTAGGCATTTGTTTTATCATATGTTGAGATAAAAATATTAATAATACAAATAGTGGTATAAAATCTCTGTTATGCATATTATGTTCTGTTGCATTTCATATGTGCAAATCTAGCTTTTTCACCTTTATATATCCTGGAGTTATGCTAATTTGTAATTATAAATAAAATTATTTATCTTGATCCTCAAGAGATTCAGAGCTCTGTGATAAAAATAAAATATAGATTCTATAGTCTTTCTGCGATATGTTTAAAATTATCACATTTATTCTTCTTGATGCATCATCTATATTTTAATTTCAGATACTATGTTATTTTATAGACATTTTCTGTCACTGTAATTAATCTTTTATTAAAATGCCTATTTAATTTTGGTCAAAATCTATAATTATTAAGGTTCAATTAGTTTTAAAACAGCTATTTCAATAATTTATGGACTGATGAATGAATTATTAGTTTATATTAAAGAATTAAATCAGATTTAATTAGCCTATATTAAAAATTAATGATAATCTGATACAAAATAATGTTATGTGTATCATGATACATTTAAATATTTAAATTTATTTCATGCATAAATCATTATATAAGAAATATGTTTATGAATTAATATTGCAATAGAATTGATATTAATATGATTAAATATTTTTTTGGAAAGAAATTTATAATATGAATAAGTGATTTCATATAAAGATAGTCCTCAATTATTATAACCAGTTTTACTTATGACAGTGATGCCATTGATAAATTCAGTGATTGGTCAGTGCAGTTGACAAAAGATTTGAGTTCCTGACCAATGGTCTGATAAACAAAAAGGATGCTTTGTATCTGGTTCTTGCATTTTTGTGTGCATTAAGTATATTATGATAAAGTAAAATAAACAATAAATTTTTTTAATGGGCAGTGCATAAATTTGGGGGATTTTCAACTTATATCAGAATTCAAATGAGGCGTTGCGGATACGAAGGGCGAACTCAACATTGGAGCAAAAAAATTTTTTCTCCCCATTCAGTTCCCATGACGCCACAGAATATCCTGCTAGGTGTTTTATCAAGTTTGGCCTTCCTAACCATACAAAAACACGGTTTGAAAAACAACAACCATTGACTAAGTGCGATAGAGGTGCAGATACGAAAAGCGAACTCAACATCACGCACAATGTGATCTCGCATCTCGCCCTCTGCGTTGTTTGCATGATGCAATCTGTGAGTTCTAGTCGTAACTCATAATACTTATTCAATAGGGCAGTAATCTGTAGTGAATAGCAATTTTATTTAAATTATACCATGGTCAACATACTTTACAAACATACTGGAAAATCAACCACAGACTAGTTCCAAACCAAATGAAGATGATGATGAGGCAGAAGACACCGATGATGATCAAGTGGATTATTGTGAGGATTGAATCAGCTATTTTTCTCAATGATTGCTTCGACAGTTTATTTTTGTATTAACTCTCAGACGGTTTCCGGATTTGATGGTTTTTTCCTAATTATTCAAAGTTTATGTGACTTTCTATCAGAATGTAAAGAAACTTTTTTTTTATTTTCTGTAACTTCATAATAAAATGACAAAAGCTATTCATTTTACACATATATAATTATATTCTTTCTACAATACTATTAAAAAAAGAGCATAAGATTTTATTAAATCTTTTACACGATATAATTTAAAATTTATTTTTTCAATTTTATTATTTAATATTTATTTAATAAAACCTATCATTCGTTGTTTTTAACCACTCAGGAAAATGTTCGGATACAATGCTTAAACTTTTATGTTGAGTTCGTCCTATGCTTAAAATTTTAAATGCATTTTTCTCAACATTAGCATTTGTTGAATTCACATTTCATATCCGCAACGCCTCAAATCAAACCCCATCTGCATAAAATTTTTTAAGAGAAAAAATAAATATCAGTTATATAATGATTTGTATTTATTGAAAAATTTACTACATTATAAGTTAATATTAATCTAATAATGAATCTTTTTAGTTTTTATAAAATAAAAATATAAAAATTTGTAAATTTTATAAAGGAATTCTACAGAAATTTTTAATATCTTTAGTTGTTTTGCTAGGATCACCTTGTGAACATGGTGGAAGTTGTGTAAATACACCTGGCTCATTTCAATGTAACTGTACAAAAGGGTTTACAGGACCTCGTTGTGAAATTAATATTAATGAATGTGATTCCAATCCATGCCAGAATGAAGGAACTTGCCTTGATGAAAGAGGAGGATTTAGATGTGTTTGCATGCCTGGTACATATGTTCTGTTTTCTTCAATTCAGAATTTAAATGATTGATTTTAACATTCATTTTGCTTTATTAGGATATACGGGTATACATTGTGAAGTTGATATAGATGAATGTACTCCAAATCCCTGTCTGAATGTAGGAATTTGTACTGATTTAATCAATGGATTTAAATGTTTATGTAATATTGGATTTTCTGGAAAAAAGTGTGAGATTAATGAAGATGATTGTTTGAGTCATCCATGCCAAAATCGTGGCACATGTACTGATGGAATTGCAAGTTACACATGCGATTGTCCACCTGGTAAGAATCATATGATTAAAATGTTAAACAGAAAATAGATTAAAATACCCCTAATACTATTTAAAAATTTTAATTTTAAAACAGGTTTTACTGGAAACAATTGTGAGGATAATATTAATGATTGCCAGTCATCACCTTGTCATCATGGTGAATGTATTGATGGTACCAATTCATTCACTTGCAACTGCCATCCAGGTTATACTGGTTTCCTTTGTCAAACACAAATCAATGAGTGCCTTAGTAATCCTTGTCAGCATGGTGGTTTTTGTGAAGATCTCATTAATGGTTATCAGTGTCGTTGCTTATCTGGTACTTCTGGTCCAAACTGTGAATATAACGAAAATGAATGTTCGAGCAATCCTTGTCGTAATGGGGCATTATGCATAGATGGAATAAATTCTTATAATTGTAAATGCTTATCTGGGTTTACAGGTAACTGAAATTAAACTATTTGATTAAAATTATTAACAAAATAATTTAAAATATAATATTTAAATGTTTGTAATTGTAGGTATTCATTGTGAAACAAATATTGATGATTGTGCTAGTAATCCATGTTTTAATGGAGGGATCTGCACAGATCTCATTGATGGATTCAGATGTGACTGTCCTCGAGGATATTATGATGCACGGTGTTTATCTGATGTCAATGAATGTGCTAGCAATCCTTGTCAGAACGGTGGTACTTGTGAAGATGAAGTGAACCGTTTCATATGTCATTGTAAAGAAGGTAATCTATAATATTTTTTTGAATGGGTTCAGTCATGCATAAAAATTCTATCGTAACTTAAATAAAAACTTAACAAAATAATGTTAATATATTTAATAATTTTTTTATTTCTAAAAAAATTATTAGATATATTAGAAGGAATTCTAAAAAAAAAAGATCAACTTTATTAATAATTTGATATTTTCATTAGGTTATGGAGGTCACAGATGTGAATTAGATATAGATGAATGCCAGTCTAATCCTTGTCAGCATGGAGGTAGCTGTTTTGATGCTTTGGCAAGTTATAGTTGCAATTGTGTACTTGGTTATACAGGGAAAAATTGTGAAACAAATGTGGATGATTGTTCTAGTAATCCATGTCTTAATGGTGGTTCATGCATAGATTTGGTTAATGCTTATCAGTGTGTCTGTGAAGTGCCTTTTACTGGAAGAAATTGTGAAGTAGAACTTGATCCTTGTGCACCAAATAAGTGCAGAAACAATGCAAAATGCATTCCATCATCCAATTATTTAGATTTTGCATGTACATGTGAATTAGGTTATACAGGTAATCAAGAAATTTTAAATTTTTAAAAGGTATACTTTGTCAACAAATCAGTAATGTTAATCCTATTGGTTTAGGACGACTGTGTGATGAAGATATTGATGAATGTGCCATTTCATCTCCATGCCGTAATGGTGCAACTTGTGTTAACATTAATGGTTCATATTCCTGTCTCTGTTCAAAAGGTTATGAAGGAAGAGACTGTCTTATAAATACTGATGACTGTGCATCTTGTAAGTGATTCAATATTAATTTTAATTTAAAATTAATTTAATATCTTTAAAATCAAATTAAATGAAATCTTAAAATTCACTTTTTACAGTTCCATGTCAGAATGGAGGCACATGCTTGGATGGTGTAGGAGAATATAATTGTCTTTGTATAGATGGCTTTGGAGGCAAACATTGTGAGACTGATGTTAATGAATGTGCTAGTGATCCATGCCAAAATGGTGCAACATGTAATGACTATGTGAATAGTTACACATGCTCATGCCCATTAGGGTTCAGTGGTACAAACTGTCAAACAAATGATGAAGATTGCACTTCCAGGTAATTATCTTTAATTATAAAATTATAAATTTTAAACATAATATTTTTAATGCTAAAAACTTTTTTTATTTAGTTCATGCATGAATGGAGGTACATGTGTAGATGGCATAAATAATTATACTTGCCAATGTACACCTGGTTATACTGGTTCTAACTGCCAGTACCATATCAATGAATGTACATATCTATGGTTTGAAAAATAATTTAAATTCATGAATTTCATAAAGAGCTCAAACTGCTTACTATCAACTGATTAAAGTTCAATTACCATCAAAGCACAAATAGCAGTGAAACAGAATAATTTTTTATTAAAATATAAAGCAAAAACGTTTTTGGTATAAATTGGAATGTGTTTAAGTTTGTATTTAAGTTGTAACTGAGGAGGGTATAGAACATACTGAAAACATTTATGCTTTATATTTTAATAAAAAGTTGTTCAGTTTCACTGCTATTTGTGCTTTGATGGTAATGAGTGTGCAGTCTTTGGTATCAAGACTATAGAAGTCATGTGCAAGAAGGTATACAAACTAGTGCTTCAATATAAATGAGTGTTTCCGGGATCAAAATCTATTCTAAATCCAATGTATTTCATTAATTTTGGTAATGTTGAAATTTTAAATATAAATGAGTGTTTCTGGGATCAAAATCTATTCTAAATCCAATGTATTTCATTAATTTTGGTAATGTTGAAATTTTAGAATACATTCAAATGATTTGGATACTCGGTGATTTGGCAAAATGTATAAACAAAAATAAAAAATGAGCCTTATAGATACATAGCAAGAAGAATCTTCAAAATTTTTGATTGAAGCGAAGGTAAGAGCCGAAATGAAGAAATATGAAATATTTGCTTTCAGAAAGAAGAATCTTCAAAATTTTTGATTGAAGCGAAGGTAAGAGCCGAAATGAAGAAATATGTCTTTTATACTATGCACACCATAATATCGAAAATAAAATAAAAATGTATAATCTATTTTATGTTGCATGCTTCATTTAGCCTATTTGTTGTAAACATGATTTTTAAGACTATTTTCCTGATTAAATAATAAAAATAAATTATGTCTCAAAGATTTAAATTAGTATTGCTTTATTTTTCATGTTTTTTTTTAAATCAAATTTTTTTTAAAATATACCTTTCTTACAGTCTTTAAATATAGGCCCTTACGTGAAACTAAAATTTTGTTTTCCTTGTAACTAATAGAATTCCATTAGGATTTATTACAAGTAAATAAAAATAAGCAAATATGGATCAAAGCATTACTTCATGTTATACAACTTTTACTCTTTCTATGTTATAGGACATTCGTTTTCGTTTAGGTTTAACTAAACTTGTGTTGAAAGAAAATTTGGTTTGAATAGCCGTAGATTTTAATAATCTTCTATTCGTAAAGTTTTTGAAAAGGAAGCAATCTTCCTCAAAATTTTTAGAGCATATTCTGCTAGTTTGAATTTATTACGTCTGATTCTAATAAGACATTCTTTCACAGGGCTGTAACTAGGGTGTGGCGAAAGCAGCATTCGCCATAGGCGCAGCTTGATTAGGGGTGCAAAATTTTAATTGATTTCTGTTTTTTTGCGGGCAAATGACTTTTTTTGATAAACATTTGCAGACATATCGTTATGTTTTTCTTTCATTTTATTTCTTAGAAGAGGTAATTCATGGGTAGAGCGGACAAGTTGTATCCCAAATAAAGGCACCAGGTCAAGAAAGGGCGCTATTTTTATTGATAAAGTAAAAGTTTACAGGGGCGCTATTTTTATTGATAAAGTAAAAGTTTACAATGACCCATAGGATTTCTGCCTCTTCAGTGAAAATTCATGGAAAGGCCAAAAGAAAAGTAATAAAGAAAGGATTTGTACAAATCTATTTGCTCATTCAGACAAATATCTTACAGCAGATTCAAAATCAACTCATTTTGATGGAGATAAGTCAGTTTCAGCATTATTATCTTTAAATGAAAACAAAATGGGGGTGCAAGTTTGACTCTTGCCACAGGTGCTGCGAACACTAGTTACGGCTCTGTTCTTTCATAAGAGATGGCTTACTAAGCGGGAAGAAGTGACGAAATTTTTCTCTCTCTATCGTCGTCTTTGCACTATTATTGCTGCATCCGAAGGCAAAACACAAGTTAGACATTTTTTGTTTCTGATACAGTAAGCCTAGACTTGTCATAGGTCACATTTCAGAAGTATAACGTCAACTGCACAAACCTCATTGAACTTAAATTCATGAATGTGAATGTGTGTTAGAAACAAGGACATCTATGTTTATATTGTTTCTTATAATTAATATATGTGGAATTAAAAAGGAATAGTATTTTTTGTTTAATTACCTGCATTCTTATTTGCTGCTTTAAAAATTTTTATAGTTTTTCAAGTTATAAAACTTAAATTATTTTTTAAGACAAAACTAAATATAACTAATATTTGTTGTTTTCCCCCTAAAACATAGACAATAGAAAATCTAATTTTACTTTTAAGAATAAACAATTACTTTTTGAAAAAATGGGTTGCATGCTGTGAGTCCCAGAGATCATTCTGTTGTCACCACTATAACCTGTTATTTGTCAGTTCACTGGTTTAAGATGGGACCAGTAACATCATGGTGCCATCTCTTGGTGATTTTCTGCACTAGTGATCATGGCAGAAAATAAATGTCTGACCATTGTAATTTTTTTTTTTATCCTATTATGTTTAATAAGAAACTAAATTAGGACATAACACATCTGTGTTATTAATAAAAATGATTTTGAATGATTGAATAGAAAATAATTTTTCTTAAATTGATTGCATCAAAAGAATAATGATAAATAAAATAATGTATCAATGAAGGAAAATATATGCTTAAATGTTAAAAAAAAAAAAAAAATAATAATAATAATCAATTAGAACTGGTTTAATAAGAAAAATGAAAAAATATTTACTGATTGATTTTTTTGAATATTAATTTTTTCAGGATTTTCTGGTACAAACTGTGAAATCAATATTGATGATTGTCCAGGTAATCTTTGTCAAAATGGTGCCACTTGCATTGATGGTATTAATAGTTACACGTGTCATTGCCCAGTTACTTATACAGGTTTGTAAATTATAGCAAATCATTTAATTTTGATTACAAATATCAAATAAAAAAGTTTTTAATATTATGTTAATATGTTTTTAATAGGACAGTATTGCAGTAAAGATGTGGATGAATGTGCACTGCATCCAATTATATGTAAAAATGGTGCAACCTGTACTAATACAGTAGGAGGATTTTCCTGTATGTGTGTGTATGGATGGACTGGACCAGACTGTAGTGAAAATATTGATGACTGTGCTGGCACCCCTTGCTTTAATGGTGCAACCTGTCATGATCGTGTAGGCTCTTTTTATTGCCAATGTGCACCAGGAAAAACAGGTAACAGTTGTAATAATATAATTATATGAAATAATTTGCAATAGAAACAAATTTATAATTTTTGAATGATGATTAAATTTTTCTTTTTCAGGTTTATTATGTCATTTGGATGATGCTTGTGCTAGCAACCCTTGTCATGAAGGTGCAACCTGTGATACAAGCCCTTTAGATGGAACCTACATATGCTCATGTCCAAATGGTTTTAAAGGAGTTGATTGCACAGTAGATGTAGATGAATGTGCTAAAGGTATTAATTCTTAATAAATAATAATAAAATTCATTTATTCTAAAGAATATTTATAAGCTGAAATTTATATAAATAAATTAATTTTTAGTATTAGAAATTTAATACAGATAGTTCAAGCAGCTGTCGTATAACACAATACTTCTACAACATGGTTTCGTTCTAAAATGATTAAAAAATTGCAACAGTTCTTGCACAACATGATATTTATAGAACATGGTTTTGCTGAACACTGAATCTGCAGTAAAGCTTAATTCCAAATAATTCAATTTTGCATTAAAAGAGATTTTATAGGATCTAGCTGCTATATTATACAAGGGTTACTTGTACTTATAATTGTTAAATCTAATATTTTCATTGTGTCTAGATAAGTAGGCATTTGTTTTATCATATGTTGAGATCAAAATATTAATAATACAAATAGTGGTATAATATCTGTTATGCATATTATGTTCTGTTGCATTTCATATGTGCAAATCTAGCTTTTTCACCTTTATATATCCTGGAGTTATGCTATTTTGTAATTATAAATAAAATTATTTATCTTAATCCTCAAGAGATTCAGAGCTTTGTGATAAAAATAAAATATGAATTCTATAGTCTTTCTGCAATATGTTTAAAATTATCACATTTATTCTTCTTGATGCATCATCTATATTTTAATTTCAGATACTATGTTATTATATAGACATTTTCTGTCACTGTAATTAAGCTTTTATTAAAAAGCCTATTTAATTTTGGTCAAAATCTATAATTATTAAAGTTCAATTAGTTTTAAAACAGCTTTTTATTGATTGATGAATGAATTATTAGTTTATATTAAAGAATTAATCAGATTTAATTAGCCTATATTAAAAATTAATGATAATCTGATACAAAATAAATGTTTTTATAGACATTTTCTGTCACTGTAATTAATCTTTTATTAAAATGCCTATTTAATTTTGGTCAAAATCTATAATTATTAAGGTTCAATTAGTTTTAAAACAGCTATTTCAATAATTTATGGACTGATGAATGAATTATTAGTTTATATTAAAGAATTAAATCAGATTTAATTAGCCTATATTAAAAATTAATGATAATCTGATACAAAATAATGTTATGTGTATCATGATACATTTAAATATTTAAATTTATTTCATGCATAAATCATTATATAAAAAATATATTTATCAAATTAATATTGCAATAGAATTGATATTAATATGATTAAATATTTTTTTGGAAAGAAATTTATAATATGAATAAGTGATTTCATATAAAGATAGTCCTCAATTATTATAACCAGTTTTACTTATGACAGTGATGCCATTGATAAATTCAGTGATTGGTCAGTGCAGTTGACAAAAGATTTGAGTTCCTGACCAATGGTCTGATAAACAAAAAGGATGCTTTGTATCTGGTTCTTGCATTTTTGTGTGCATTAAGTATATTATGATAAAGTAAAATAAACAATAAATTTTTTTAATGGGCAGTGCATAAATTTGGGGGATTTTCAACTTATATCAGAATTCAAATGAGGCGTTGCGGATACGAAGGGCGAACTCAACATTGGAGCAAAAAAATTTTTTCTCCCCATTCAGTTCCCATGACGCCACAGAATATCCTGCTAGGTTTTTTATCAAGTTTAGCCTTCTTAACCATACAAAAACACGGTTTGAAAAACAACAACCATTGACTAAGTGCGATAGAGGTGCAGATACGAAAAGCGAACTCAACATCACGCACAATGTGATCTCGCATCTCGCCCTCTGCGTTGTTTGCATGATGCAATCTGTGAGTTCTAGTCGGTGCAGTTGACAAAAGATTAGAGTTCCTGACCAATGGTCTGATAACACAAAAAAGGTGCTTTGTATCTAGTTCTTGCATTTTTGTGTGCATTAAGTTTATTATGATAAAGTGAACAATAAATTTTTTTAATGGACAGTGCATAGATTTGGGGGATTTTCAACTTATGATAACAGAATTCAAATCAAATCCCATCTGCAAAAAATTTTTTAAGAGAAAAAATAAATATCAATTATATAATGATTTGTATTTATTGAAAAATTTAATACATTATAAGTTAATATTAATCTAATAATGAATCTTTTTAGTTTTTATAAAATAATATAAAAATTTGTAAATTTTATAAAGGAATTTTACAGAAATTTTTATTATCTTTAGTTGTTTTGCTAGGATCACCTTGTGAACATGGTGGAAGTTGTGTAAATACACCTGGCTCATTTCAATGTAACTGTACAAAAGGGTTTACAGGACCTCGTTGTGAAATTAATATTAATGAATGTGATTCCAATCCATGCCAGAACGAAGGAACCTGCCTTGATGAAAGAGGAGGATTTAGATGTGTTTGCATGCATGGTACATATGTTCTGTTTTCGTCAATTCAGAATTTAAATGATTAATTTTAACATTCATTTTGCATTATTAGGATATATGGGTATACATTGTGAAGTTGACATAGATGAATGTACTCCAAATCCCTGTCTGAATGTAGGAATTTGTATTGATTTAATCAATGGATTTAAATGTTTATGTAATATTGGATTTTCTGGAAAAAAGTGTGAGATTAATGAAGATGATTGTTTGAGTCATCCATGCCAAAATCGTGGCACATGTACTGATGGAATTGCTAGTTACACGTGCGATTGTCCACTTGGTAAAAATCATATGATTAAAATGTTAAACAGAAAATAGATTAAAATAATAGAAAAACTATTTTAAAATTTTATTTTAAAACAGGTTTTACTGGAAACAATTGTGAGGATAATATTAATGATTGCCAGTCATCACCTTGTCATCATGGTGAATGTATTGATGGTGCCAATTCATTCACTTGCAACTGCTATCCAGGTTATACAGGTTTCCTTTGTCAAACACAAATTAATGAGTGCCTTAGTAATCCTTGTCAGCATGGTGGTTTTTGTGAGGATCTCATTAATGATTATCAGTGTCGCTGCTTATCTGGTACTTCTGGTCCAAACTGTGAATATAATGAAAATGAATGTTTGAGCAATCCATGTCATAATGGGACATTATGCATAGATGGAATAAATTCTTATAATTGTAAATGCTTATCTGGGTTTACAGGTAAATGAAATTAAACTATTCAATTAAAATTATTAACAAAATAATTTAAAATATAATATTTAAATGTTTGTAATTGTAGGTATTCATTGTGAAACAAATATTGATGATTGTGCTAGTAATCCATGTTTTAATGGAGGGATCTGCACAGATCTCATTGATGGATTCAGATGTGACTGTCCTCGAGGATATTATGATGCACGGTGTTTATCTGATGTCAATGAATGTGCTAGCAATCCTTGTCAGAACGGTGGTACTTGTGAAGATGAAGTGAACCGTTTCATATGTCATTGTAAAGAAGGCAATCTATAATATTTTTTTTGAATGGATTAAGTCATGCATAAAAATTCCATTGTAACTTAAATAAAAACTTAACAAAATAATGTTAATATATATGTAATAATTTTTTATTTCTAAAAAATTATTAGAAAGAAGAAATTCTAAAAAAAAAAAGAAAAAAGATCAACTTTATTAATAATTTGATATTTTCATTAGGTTATGGAGGTCACAGATGTGAATTAGATATAGATGAATGCCAGTCTAATCCTTGTCAGCATGGAGGTAGCTGTTTTGATGCTTTGGCAAGTTATAGTTGCAATTGTGTACTTGGTTATACAGGGAAAAATTGTGAAACAAATGTGGATGATTGTTCCAGTAATCCATGTCTTAATGGTGGTTCATGCATAGATTTGGTTAATGCTTATCAGTGTGTCTGTGAAGTGCCTTTTACTGGAAGAAATTGTGAGGTAGAACTTGATCCTTGTACACCAAATAAGTGCAGAAACAATGCAAAATGCATTCCTTCATCCAATTATTTAGATTTTGCATGTACATGTGAATTAGGTTATACAGGTAATCAAGAAATTTTAATTTTTAAAATTTTTAAAAAGTATACTTTATCAAGAAATTAGTAATGTTAATCCTATTGGTTTTAGGACGACTGTGTGATGAAGATATTGATGAATGTGCCATTTCATCTCCATGCCGTAATGGTGCAACTTGTGTTAACATTAATGGTTCATATTCCTGTCTCTGTTCAAAAGGTTATGAAGGAAGAGACTGTCTTATAAATACTGATGACTGTGCATCTTGTAAGTGATTCAATATTAATTTTAATTTAAAATTAATTTATTATTTATTTATTTTAATTTAAAATTAATTTAATATCTTTAAAATCAAATTAAATGAAATCTTAAAATTGACTTTTTACAGTTCCATGTCAGAATGGAGGCACATGTTTGGATGGTGTAGGAGAATATAATTGTCTTTGCATAGATGGCTTTGGAAGCAAACATTGTGAGACTGATGTTAATGAATGTGCTAGTGATCCATGCCAAAATGGTGCAACATGTAATGACTATGTGAATAGTTACACATGCTCATGCCCATTAGGGTTTAGTGGTACAAACTGTCAAACAAATGATGAAGATTGCACTTCCAAGTAATTATCTTTAATTATAAAATTATAAATTTTAGACAGTATTTTTAATGCTAAAAATTTCTTTTATTTAGTTCATGCATGAATGGAGGTATATGTGTAGATGGCATAAATAATTACACTTGCCAATGTACACCTGGTTATACTGGTTCTAACTGCCAGTACCATATCAATGAATGTGATTCTCAGCCTTGTCAAAATGGTGCAACTTGTGTCGATCATGTTGGTTATTTTGTATGTCATTGTCCATTTGGATATAAAGGATTGAGATGTGAGGTAAAATTAATTGTTATGTTTTATAAATTACTAATATTGAAAAGTAAAGTATTGTAATCATATGCTAATCTGTCTTATTTTTTTCTTTACTAGACTTTTGTTGATTGGTGTAGTACACGTCCCTGCATGAATGGTGCAACTTGTAAGCAAATAAATAATACTTATCAGTGTACATGCAAACCAGGATGGACTGGAATGCTGTGTGATGTTTCAGTGGTATCTTGTGTAGATGCTGCTGCTCAAAAAGGTAAATTATTTGACACTTATCATACATTAAGAATAAATTGAAAAATAATAACAAATCTTATTATTATATACTTTAATATATAAAATAATTCATTTTTGTTTAATGGATAATTTCATATGTTTTATAAATTACTAATATTGAAAAGTAAAATATTGAAATCATATGCTAATCTGTCTTATTTTTTCTTTACTAGACTTTTGTTGATTGGTGTAGTACAAGTCCCTGCATGAATGGTGCAACTTGTAAGCAAATAAATAATACTTATCGGTGTACATGCAAACCAGGATGGACTGGAATGCTGTGTGATGTTTCAATGGTATCTTGTGTAGATGCTGCTGCTCAAAAAGGTAAATTATTTGGTACTTATCTTACATTAAGAATAAATTGATAAATAATAATAAATCTTATTATTATATACTTTAATATATAAAATAATTCATTTTTGTTTAATGGATAATTATAAATTATACATTTAATTAAAATGCTATCCTGCAGTTCATGTTAAAATTTACTGGTTTATTTTTTATTTGTAAGATTCTATTCAGCTTTATTGTAATGAAATAATAATAAAATTTCTTTTGATGATGATATAAAAGTCCAAAATAATTTTTAAAAGTTTATTAAATAGCTCAAATCTTTATCTATTCAAAGTTTGTATGCTAAAATTCAAAGCTATTCAATAGGAATAAAATTAAGAACTTTTCAAAAGTAGCAAGTTTTATGAGAATTTTATTGATAATCAATATTTCTTCTATGCTAAAGGTATAAGAGAGATTTAATTTTTATAGTAATTAATCTTCAAAATATTTAATTTCATAATAAATAACAATGAAATTAATCAATTCATAACAAGTCATCATATGGATAATTATAAATTATACATTTAATTAAAATGCTATCCTGCAGTTCATGTTAAAATTTACTGGTTTATTTTTTATTTGTAAGATTCTATTCAGCTTTATTGTAATGAAATAATAATAAAATTTCTTTCGTGGATAATTATAAATTATATATTTAATTAAAATGCTATCCTGCAGTTCGTGTTAAAATTTACTAGTTTAATTTTTATTTGTAAGATTCTATTCAGCTTTATTGTAATGAAATAATAATAAAATTTCTTTTGATGATGATATAAAAGTCCAAAATAATTTTTAAAAGTTTGTTAAATAGCTCAAACCTTTATCTATTCAAAGTTTGTATGCAAAAATTCAAAGCTATTCAATAGGAATAAAATTAAGAATTTTTCAAAACTAGCAAGTTTTATGAGAATTTTATTGCTAATCAATATTTCTTCTATGCTAAAGGTATGAGAGTAATTACTATAAAATGAAATCTATCTTGAAAATATTTAATTTCATAATAAATAACAATGAAATTAATCAATTCATAACAAGTCATCATGGAAACCTAATAATACAATATTCAGAAATTGTGTAAATTGGTGCTGTAGATAAAATTATTTTGCAGAATATAACCTCATTGACAAAAATACAATATTAATAATTTACTTAATAATACAGTGTTCAGAAATTATGTAAATTGGTGCTATAGATAAAATTATTTTGCAGAATATAACCTCATTGACAAAAATACAATATTAATAATTTGATTAATATACAGCAATACCTCGCATAGCAATACCAGTTAATTGGTTCTTCTTTCTTCCCGGACTAATTGAAACAGGACTATTCAAGGTACGTAACCTATTGAAAAAATTATAATTGGTTCCAAGAAATTTTCGATTTGCTCATATGTTTTTTTTTTTAAATCGTAATTCTTACATTAATAATTATTTCATACACCTTAAACATTAAAATCTTTTATAAAGATTTATAATAGACAGAAGGGGACAGAAAATGGATCCGAGCCCATAGAGATGAATAGATAATGCTCGCCCAGCAGGTGAATGCATTTCACTTTCTCCAATTTCGGCCACTTGGCACCATTACAAACCCAGAGCGGTGCTTAACGTAAAGGCGGATCCCCACTTGAAATGGACCGCCGCAGGCTGATGAGTCGCAAATGCCGATATGCCCAGTATTCGTTCCCATTCAATGATCTGGACCGCCGCAGGCTGATGAGTCGCAAATGCCGATATGCCCAGTCTTCGTTCCCATTCAATGATTTAATTAAGCATTTGCGGTAAACAACTGACAACATTGCACTTGAGAGGTAGGCATTATAAATGTTGTTCAGATAAATTTGGCAACACTGGAGCAGCTGCTTGCTTGTCTCAGCTCGTCATAGTGACTATTCCAATCATATATAGGTAATAAGTAGCAAGCACACTTACATTTCATATTTATTCTAAAAAAATAAAGCAAATTAAAAATTTTTTATTAACAATTGCAATCCGTACTATAGTGAAACCCAGACTATTTGAAACTGGACTATGTGAGGTATTGCTGTACTTTTTATATATATAAAAGTTATATTCAGATATTTAATTAATTAACTAATAAAAATAATCTAAATAAATAACTGCAATATTGATGTGTGTAATAAAATAAAATTCTAAAATTTTTAAATAGCCTATTTTAAAGGTATTAACTATTGATAAAATTTACAAATTAATTCCTAAATTATTGCATGGATAAAAATTTAAATGAATTATTTAATTAACAGTAATTAAAATATTAAATTAATCTTTTGTAATCACTTAATAGGAATAGAATTGCAAGAACTATGCAAAAATGGTGGAACTTGTGAGAATATTGGTAATAGTCATCACTGCATCTGTGCTAAAGGCTATGAAGGTAGTTATTGCCAAAATGAAATTAATGAGTGTATTTCACAACCTTGCCAAAATGGTGCTAGATGTAATGATTTGATTGGTCAATATACTTGTGATTGTCTTCCTGGATTTCAAGGTTGGTTATTATATCATTATATACAAAATTAAAATGAAAGAAAATAGATATTAAAATGTTTTTAAAAAATTATTTAATTAGGTTTAAATTGTGAATTTAACATTAATGACTGTGATCCAAATCCTTGCCGAAATGGAGGAACTTGCCATGATCTGATTAACAAATTTGTCTGTTCTTGTCCCCATGGTACTTTGGGAATTTTGTGCGAAATTGACGTAAATGATTGTTTTGAAGGTGCTTGCCATCATGGTGGAACTTGTCATGATAAAGTTGGAAATTATGAGTGCCAATGTTCACCTGGATTTGTGGGACCTAGGTTTGTTTCAATTGCTATTTTAAATGTTCTTATTATAAGAGATAAATTACCTTGTATTGTTGTTCATAGATGTGAAGGTGATGTAAATGAATGCTTATCCAATCCATGTAATCATTTTGGAAGTCAAGACTGTGTCCAGTTGATTAATGATTATCGATGTGACTGTAAGAATGGTTTTATGGGAAAACACTGTGAGATAGAAGTTAATTTTTGTGAATCAAATCCTTGTTTAAATGGTGGTGTTTGCAGAAGCAAATCTAAAAATCACTTTTGTATTTGTGCAGATGTAAGCAAATTTTTTTATAAATATTGTATTTTGTTTTAAATATTAATTAATTAATTCTAACAAGACAAAGCTCTGATATAGGTAGAAAATATGTAATAAGCTAAAAATAAACAATTTAAACAACAAAATAATCTATTAAGTATTTCTTTATCTAAATCAGAATTTTGTTTTTTAATAAGTTTTTAAATAAGGTAGATTGTACTATTTTATATAAGATGCGTACGACTTTTTAACTGCTCTTAAAGGCTATAACTGAAAAGGAAGCTTAATACTAGCACACTTGAGCAGGCCACTTTATCATATAACACATACAAAACTTTATTTTCGAATGTTTAAGCTGAGGGCATACTGTAGCCGAAAACATTCCTGAAAATAAAGTTTTGTATGTGTTATATGATAAAGTGGCCTGCTCGAATGTGCTAGTATTAAGCTTCCTTTCCAGTATTTTATATAATTAATTCCATTCAAATAGGGTTTCTGGGGTGATAACTGTGGATTAACAAACACAACTTGTGCAAGTAATCCATGTCAGAATGGTGGCCAGTGTAGACCAAACAAAGTTAGTTATGTATGCATATGTCCAATTGGTGTAGGAGGTAAACATTGTGAGAAGGATATTTTAAATGAATGCCTATCAAATCCATGTCTAAATGGAGGATCTTGTTCTGATGCCATGGGTGAGAACATTTTTTATGCATAAACAATTTTATACTTTTCAAAATGGACAAATTTTTTTTAACATTTGTTTCATTTCATTCAGGAAAATTTGAATGTGAATGTCCATCTAATTGGAATGGACTTCAATGTGAAGCCTTTGATAGCAATTTTAAAGAAGGTTTGGGTATCCTTATCAAGAAAATACTTAAATTGCAACATTCTGAGGCTGAAGAAAATAAAAAATGTGAAATTGAACAGTGTGAAAAGAAGGCTGGAAATGGTGAATGTAATGAAGAATGCAATAACTTAGCATGCAATTTTGATGCTAAAGATTGCTCTCTTGGTAAAAAAAATAGTTACTTATCCTTTTTTAAAGAACATTTTTTGTAAGCTTTTTACATTTATGTCAATTTTTTTTTCCTAGGAATCAATCCTTGGGAGAATTGTTCAGCTGCTATCAATTGCTGGAATGTTTTCAAAAATGATAACTGTGATTTGGAATGCAATACTCCAGATTGCTTGTATGATGGATTTGATTGTGAGCAAAGTTTACTTCCATGCAAGTAAGTTTGTTCTTAGTTTAAAAATTATAATCATTTAGACACAATGTATTTTTAATAAATTTATATAGGACACAATAAAAAATTTGAAATTAAAAAATATTTTAAATTTCAGTGAACTTTATGATTCTTATTGCCTGAAGAATTATGGTAATGGATATTGTGATTTTGGATGTAATAATGAAGAATGTAACTGGGATGGCTTAGATTGTGAACCTGATCCACCTGTCTTAGCAGATGGCTCTCTAACTGTTATTTTGGTCATAGATCCTGAGGTATTTATTAATTTGAAATTAAATTTAGGTTGTTTGTTTAAATTTGTTTATTTAAATCTATTTTAATTTTTCTGACTAAATTATAATTATTCATTTAGATTTTTAGAAATAATTCTATATCATTTCTTCGAGATGTTGGGCATTATTTAAGGACAAATGTTAGAGTTAAAAATGATGAAAATGGATTCCCTATGATATTACCAGTAAAAACTACTAAAGAACATCATTCTGGGTATGTAATTTTGTAAATTATTTAAGTTTAACTTATCCAAATTATATTTTGGTCATAGATCCTGAGGTATTTATTAATTTGTAATTAATTTTAGGTTGTTTGTTTAAATTTATTTATTTAAATCTATTTTAATCTTTCTGACTAAATTATAATTATTCATTTAGATTTTTAGAAATAATTCTATATCATTTCTTCGAGATGTTGGGCATTATTTAAGGACAAATGTTAGAGTTAAAAATGATGAAAATGGATTCCCTATGATATTACCAGTAAAAACTACTAAAGAACATCATTCTGGGTATGTAATTTTGTAAATTATTTAAGTTTAACTTATATTAAGTATTTAATTTACTTATATTAACAATTTTCATTTGATAAAAATTATTTCAGAACACAAGTTGTGCTTGAGATTGATAATAGAAAATGTCTTAGAACATTAAAGGGTGAATGCTTTCAATCAGCTTCCAAGGTAAATTTTTTTAATATTATATTAATACTAGTTATCTTTAAGTATAAATTAAACATAAAATTTTATTCAAATTAAGGCTGCACAATATCATTTCTTCGAGATGTTGGGCATTATTTAAGGACAAATGTTAGAGTTAAAAATGATGAAAATGGATTCCCTATGATATTACCAGTAAAAACTACTAAAGAACATCATTCTGGGTATGTAATTTTGTAGATTATTTAAGTTTAACTTATATTAAGTATTTAATTTACTTATATTAACAATTTTCATTTGATAAAAATTATTTCAGAACACAAGTTGTGCTTGAGATTGATAATAGAAAATGTATCAGAACATTAAAGAGTGAATGCTTTCAATCAGCTTCCAAAGTAAATTTTTTTATTATATTATATCAATACTAGTTATCTTTAAGTATAAATTAAACATAAAATTTTATTCAAATTAAGGCTGCACAGTTCTTGGCTGCTGCCTACAGTCATTGTGATTTTCAAATTGGTTTTCCAATAGAAGAAATAAGTGGTACTAGTCAAGATGCTTCTCACCGCAGCAGTGATGGTACCTATCCCAACGTGGCATATATTGTAATTGGCGTTATTGTTATTGTGCTCTTTGGGCTTTTGATTGGTGTATTGATCGTCGTGATTTTCAAATTGGTTTTCCAATAGAAGAAATAAGTGGCGCTAGTGAAGATGCTTCTCATCGCAGCAGTGATGGTACCTATCCCAACATGGTATATATTGTAATTGGCATTATTGTTATTGTGCTCTTTGGGCTTTTGATTGGTGTATTGATCACAACTCAAAGAAAGAGAGCTAAAGGAATAACCTGGTTTCCAGAAGGGTTTTTTCAAGCAAACAGTAGCCAAAGGCGAAGATCATGGAGAAGGGGACCAGACAGACAAGAAGTGAGGTAATATTTTAGCAGCTTTTTTAATTATAATAAAATCTGTGAATCTGGATGGTGAGAAATAATAATATAGTTTATTAAAAATAATGCAGGATGAATTGCATCATATTGTACAGTGCTATTTTTTGCATGCATGAATGGGTAACATAGTATAACTAAATATACAATAAAAGAAATGTGATTGCCTGCTGATTCTTTGCTAGTACAGGTTGATTATCTATAATCTGAAATGATTTGGAATGAGAATGTTTTGGATTTTGGAATACATGATATGAATGTAGCAGAAAAGAGAAGTGAAGAAAAATTCACTCTCAGGCCTTTTTGTCATTTAATGATATATAAAAACGCTACAGAAAATTAATAGAAACATATACCTCACATTGACAATATTTAGTAGTTTTCTGAATAATGACTGTGAGCCACGGACTGTGTGCACACTATTGCATCATTTATCACAGCATAAACAGTGAGTGACTATTGCAAAGGCAGTTTGAAAGCCTATCCTAGTTTGAAAGCAAAGTTTTGCTTTCAAACTAGGATATTTAATAAATAACTAGGATAAGTAGGATATTTATAAATAATATAGGATATTTAATCTGTATTATTTATAAGTAAAAATTTTCCATAATAATGTTTAAATGAATAAATATGAAAAATTAAAATAGTTACTGAACATTAAATCCAGGTTGAAAAATTTATTAAATGTAATCAAACTATCATACATTAGTATATATTCATATTGAGATTGCATAATGAATGTATTCACAAAATTGTTAGAAATATTTTAGAGGAATAACCTGGTTTCCAGAAGGGTTTTTTCGAGCAAACAGTAGCCAAAGGCGAAGATCACGGAGAAGGGGACCAGACGGACAAGAAATGAGGTAATATTTTAGCAACTTTTTCAATCACAATAAAATCTGTGAATTTGGATGGTGAGAAATAATAATATAGTTTATTAAAAATAATGCAGGATGAGTTGCATCATATTATACAGTTCTATTTTTTGCATGCATGAATGGGTAATGTATAGTAAAACTAAATATACAATAATAGAAATCTGTTTTGGTACATTACCTGGCATTAAAGAAAGCAAGTTGCTTGTTGATTGCCTGCTGATTCTTTGCTAATACAGGTTGATTATCTATAATCTGAAATGCTTGGGAATGAGAATGTTTTGGATTTTGGAATACATGATATGAATATAGCAGAAAAGAAAAGTGAAGAAAAATTCACTCTCAGGCACTTTTTGTCATTTAATGATATATAAAAATGCTACAGAAAATTAGTAGAAATATACCTCACATTGACAATATTTAGTAGTTTACCGAATAAAGGCTGGTTTATAGTCCAACTCCAGTGACACGTTATGGTAGCTGCTTTCGTGCAGTTTCGTTTAATTTCAGCGTTTGGTGCTACACTGTAACCATACAACTTTACAACACTAGAAGTAACAAACAACGTTCCCATCATTCACAGTTTTACGCATGCTCCATAATTCTTTACAAAGATGGATACTGTTTTGACACGAAATATATTGCTTATATTATTAATAAGAAGATTGAAGAAAAAAATAATATATGTTTGTTCAATATTTGATAGAAGAAAAGAATCTCAGGTGCTTATCATATTCTCGTACAAGAATTACGGTTGATCCTCTATCTTGAACTGTGCAAGGCATTCTGGTCTAGAGAGAACTTCCAAGTAGAGAAAGTTTTAATCTTAACGTTTGGCACTGGCGCCACGCTACGGTAAGTTTGACATTGATAGAATTTTAACTATAAACCACGACGCTAACATCGAACGTCCAATGACTGCTAGCGACCTTGAAACGGCACACTGCAGTTGGACTATAAACCAGCCTTAATGACAGTGAGCCACGGACTGTGTGCACACTATTGCATCATTTATCACCACATAAACAGTGAGTCATTATTGCAAAGGCCTGTTTAGTTTGAAAGCAAAGTTTTGGATGGGAGATATTTAATCTATATTATTTATAAGTAAACATTTTCCATAATAATGTTTAAATGAATAAATATGAAAAACTAAAATAGTTACTGCACATTAAAACCAGATTGAAAAATTTATTTAATAAATTTTTTTTTAAATCTAATTAAACTATCATACATTGGTATATATTCATATTGAGATTGCATAATGAATGTATTCACAAAATTGTTAGAAATATATTTTTATCAAAAAAGTAAAACTCAAAGCCCTTTTGCAGTCAAAAACTTTGATCAAAAACGTTTTCAACACACTTGGCGCTTTCTCAGCTGCTTTTGACTGCAAAAAAGATTTGTGTTTTATTTTTTTGTTTTTGTTTTTGTGCAATCTTGTTGAACTTTTATTATATTTATTTTATCAAAAAAGTAAAACTCAAAGCACTTTTGCAGTCAAAAACTTTAATCAGAAACATTTTCAACACATTTGGCACCTTCCTCAGCTGTTTTTGACTGCAAAAGGGCTTTGTGTTTTATTTTTTTGTTTTTGTTTTTGTGCAATCTTGTTGAACTTTTATTATATTTTTATCATCCAATATAAAAAGAGAGGACATATACTCTACATAATGTAAGGAGTTGTGATCTCCATAATGTTTTATATTACATCAAACTAATTTAATTAATGAAAAAAAGAATATATAGTCACTTTATGTTTTGAATTATAGATAAAGAATTCATTGAAAAACAATTTGCAAAAATTCTTTTATGTAAATTATACTGGAATTATGTATTAAATCAGATTGTCAGAGTAGTTAGACAGAATATAGCTATAATATAAAATTACTATAACTATATTCTTGTGTAATGTTTTGAATTACAGATAAAGAATTCATTGAAAAACAATTTGCAAAAATTCTTTTATGTAATTTATACTGGAATTATGTATTAAATGAGATTGTTAGAGTAGTTAGACAGAATATAGCTATAATATAAAATTACTATAACTATATTCTTGTGTAACTGAAAACATTTTATATTGTTAAATTATATTTTGTTATTGAAAATTCTGTTCTTATTTAACAGAAATTTAAACAAACAACCATCCACAAACAGAGTAGATGTTAATGATAATACTGCAGTTCCACCCCCTGATAATGGAATGCAGTGGAATGATGATGATCTCAATGACCATCCTCCCTTGAAAAAAATGAAAAGTGAAAAGTCATCAAAGATTAATTACAGTAATGATACTCATACAACTACAGTTCCTGTAGAATGTGATAGTGATCCCAGACAATGGACACAGCAACATCTTGATGCTGCAGATGACAGAAATCCAGAAATAGTTGCACTAACTCCACCACAAGGTGAAGGTGATTTAGAAGCAGGAAATGTAAATGTTGATGTTCAAGGACCAGGTAAATAAAATTATTTTTAAAATATTTCTTAAAATGTAATTAATTTATTTATAAGCTAAATAATAGATACATTATTAAATTTTATTGATTATTTTATATATTGTTATGGGTGGATTAACACCATTGATGCTAGCATCATTTCGTGTTGTGGTTTAGATAATGGAGAAGATGGCTCAGTTAGTATGATCCAAGATTTATTAATGCAGGGAGCAAAAATTAATTATAATACTGAAAAAACAGGTATTATTTCATAAACTTTTTATCTTATTTCATGACATTCTTAAATAACAAAATTCTTTATAAATTTTAGGTGAATCATCTCTTTGTGTTGTGGTTTAGATAATGGAAAAGATGTAGAAGATGAAGATGGCTCAGTTAGTATGATCCAAGATTTATTAATGCAGGGAGCAAAAATTAATTATAAATGTTAATGATAATACTGCAGTTCTACCCCCTGATAATGGAATGCAGTGGAATTATGATGATCTCAATGACCATCCTCTCTTGAAAAAAATGAAAAGTGAAAAGTCATCAAAGATTAATTACAGTAATGATACTCATACAACTACAGTTCCTGTAGAATGTGATAGTGATCCCAGACAATGGACACAGCAACATCTTGATGCTGCAGATGTCAGAAATCCAGAAATAGTTGCACTGACTCCACCACAAGGTGAAGGTGATTTAGAAGCAGGAAATGCAAATGTTGATGTTCAAGGACCAGGTAAATAAAATTATTTTTAAAATATTTCTTAAAATGTAAATAATTTATTTATAAGCTAAATGATAGATACATTATTAAATTTTATTGATTATTTTATATATTGTTATAGGTGGACTAACACCATTGATGCTAGCATCATTTCGTGGTGGTGGTTTAGATAATGGAGAAGATGTAGAAGATGAAGATGGTTCAGTTAGTATGATCCAAGATTTATTAATGCAGGGAGCAAAAATTAATAAGATTACTGAAAAAACAGGTATTGTTTCATAAACTTTTTACCTTATTTCATGACATTCTTAAATAACAAAATTCTTTATAAATTTTAGGTGAATCATCTCTTCACTTGGCAGCAAGATATGCAAGAGCAGATGCAGCTAAAAGATTATTGGATGCTGGTGCAGATGCTAATGCTCCAGATAAGACAGGCCGAACCCCGTTACATACTGCAGTAGCAGCTGATGCACAAGGAGTGTTTCAAGTAAGAATTTTGCAGGGGGAAAAAATCAAATTTTATAAATCTTGATTTAATTTAAAATGTATTTTTTATTTTTTGATAGATATTACTCAGGAATAGAGCTACAAATCTCAATGCACGTATGAGAGATGGTACAACACCTGTTATTTTGGCAGCTAGATTAGCTATTGAAGGAATGGTTGAAGATCTCATTAATGCAGAAGTTGATATCAATGCTTCAGATGATCATGGTATTAATATTAGCTTAAGAAATTTAAAATTTTTATTTTAGAAAAAAATTATAATTGTCTGTTATATTACTTATAGGTAAAACTCCTCTTCATTGGGCAGCAGCTGTCAATAATGTAGATGCTGTGCATGTATTATTGACTCATGGTGCTAATAGGGATCCTCAAAACAATAAAAAGGAAACACCACTCTTTCTAGCTGCAAGAGAAGGTGCGTACCAAGCTGCAACAATTCTTCTGGAACATTTTGCCAATAGAGATATTACAGATCACATGGATCAACTGCCAAGAGATGTGGCTTTGGAAAGAATGCATCATGATATTGTCCGACTTTTAGATGATTACGTTTTACCAATCCCACAAATTACAATGCTGCTTAATGGTCCACTAGGTGCTACATCCCCCACTGTATCAGTATAATTTTTTCATAGATATTACTCAGGAATAGAGCCACAAATCTCAATGCACGTATGAGAGATGGTACAACACCTCTTATTTTGGCAGCTAGATTGGCTATTGAAGGAATGGTTGAAGATCTCATTAATGCAGAAGTTGATATCAATGCTTCAGATGATCATGGTATTAATATTAGCTTAAGAAATTTAAAATTTTTATTTTAGAAAAAAAATTATAATTGTATCTTATATTACTTATAGGTAAAACTCCAATTTAAAATTTTTATTTTAGAAAAAAATTATAATTGTCTGTTATATTACTTATAGGTAAAACTCCTCTTCATTGGGCAGCAGCTGTCAATAATGTAGATGCTGTGCGTGTATTATTGGCTCATGGTGCTAATAGGGATCCTCAAAACAATAAAGAAGAAACACCTCTCTTTCTAGCTGCAAGAGAAGGTGCGTACCAAGCTGCAAAAATTCTTCTGGAGCATTTTGCCAATAGAGATATTACAGATCACATGGATCGACTGCCAAGAGATGTGGCTTTGGAAAGAATGCATCATGATATTGTCCGACTTTTGGATGATTATGTTTTACCAAGCCCACAAATTACAATGGTACCTAATGGTCCACTAGGTGCTACATCCCCCACTGTATCAGTATCAGGCTCAACTAAATCTAAAACCAAAAAACGAGCCAAAATAAATAATGTTAATTCCTTAGCAAGGGATAGTAATGATCCAGTGTCTCCAGTTAGTGAAAGTGCAATGAGGCGAAAAGCATCAATAAAAAAACGCAAAGAACCTGTTGCAATGACAGGATTAGATAGTTCAATGGGACTATCACCAGTGAATTCATTAGAATCACCTCATGCTGCTGTATGCATAGATACTAATTCTTCAACAATTGATAATGGTTTGTACAATGGACATGCTCTTGCTCATATCAATTTAGATAATTGTACAACTCATCTTTTATCAATTAAGCAACCACCTGCATACGAAGATTGTGTAAAGAATGTGCCACAAGTATATAGAGCTTTAGGAGGAATGGAACCAATGACTGGACAATTGTATATAAAAAGTGGAGGCTTAATGGTTCCCCTCCAAACTACTAAATCCATTAAACCCCAGCCTAGACAAATTCCCAACAGTTTGGGATCAACGCACATTCCAAATTCATTGCCATATACAGTATCAACTCCTATTAAGCAATGTCCTGCTCTTCCTACTTCACCAACACATATGGCAGCCATGAGAGCTGCACATCAGCAAAAAGCAAACCAGATGCAGCATAGTGCCAATATTTCTACAGCTTATGACTATCAGAATGCAAACACAGATCTCCAACATATTGTAGGAATAGCAGGAATGAAAACTAGTGTACAATCAATGACTCCTAACAACCAGCAAGTTGTGTATTCTCATCCTTATCATTATCCCACTCCACCATCACAGCATAGTCAGAGTGGATCAGAATCCACTCCACAGCATTATCTTCATCCGCCAGAGACTTATCTTACGCCTTCTCCGGAATCACCGGGACAGTGGTCAAGTTCTTCTCCCCATTCCGCGCAGTCTGACTGGTCTGAAGGTATCTCCAGTCCCATTGGCCCATCAAATCTGCAGCTAGCACCTCCCACCGATCCAAACCAATCACAAATTCATCAGCACCAGCAGTCAACACCACCTGCACAATCACAGCAGTCTTCTCAAAATAACCAAAGTCAAGCAGAAGCAGTATTTATATGAACATTTTTGAATACAGTTTTTGTGCCTTAAAGACATTGAATCAATAGTTTGAGATGATTCAGCAGCTTCAAAAGCATGTGTAATACTCTTGAAATTCATTAATGTTCATAGACTATTTGCAAAGAAACAAATTATTTATTTCATTCATTTTTATTGGACAACTAGTGGCAATCTCTCACCATTTTTATGTAAATTCATCTTCATTTAGTGTTTTTAAATTTTAATCATTGCTTAATTTCATAAACTAATACTACTCAAACGCTAGTAGTTTAATATAAAATAAGGACAAATCCGTGCATTTTCCATATATTTTGTGCCAGTTTAAAGATCTGTTAAGAATGTGCATTCGCTTCGAGAGACAGAGAAAAAGAAGCATTTCAAAACAAATGATGCCAAATTTGATCTATATGTGCAGAAGTCCTTGCAAAATGATGTAAGTTAAAAATATGTACAAAGCCAAGCAAATAATGTAAAAAGATTAGATCTGCTAAATGTAAATATTATATATAAAAATATACATATTTTTTATATTTTACTTAGTTATTAGGATAAACTTGTTTAAAGGGAGGACTGGTGTTAAAAAATTGCCTCTGCATGGCATTGCAGTTTTT
Organism: Olivierus martensii; assembly: GCA_000484575.1. NCBI lineage: Eukaryota > Metazoa > Arthropoda > Arachnida > Scorpiones > Buthidae > Olivierus > Olivierus martensii. The sequence goes on from AYEL01073557.1 coordinate 63,228, forward strand.
ATTAAGTTTTGTAACAATGATTTGACATTCCAAGTTAAAATTGCCAAAAAGTATTGGGATCACAATTTTACAAAAAAAAATATATATTTTGCTCATTTTTATTTTTTGCCAAATTTACGAATTTTACTCAATTTTTTTTTTAAGAATGCGGCAGCTATATATTTACTTATACATATATATAGCATCTGTTTTTAAACTACATACATCTTCCCTACTAAGTACAGTATTGGGCATTTTTAAAAGTTTATGCAAAAAAGTGTTTTGCATTGGTTGAAATATAATAGATATTTTTGTACAACATTGTTATATGCTGAAATTTGTGAATAAAAAGATACTGTTAATATTATATAACACCAGTTTGAACAAAACATTTTCATATTGTAATATTTTTCTATCAATATAAAAAATAAAGATATAAAAGTTTTATCTTAAGTGAGTTGTATTATTTGTTAATTAATAAACCATTCAGAATGAGTTTAATTTTTTTATTATAGCATGTATATATATATATATATGTAAATAGTTTTGAAATAAAAATTATAATCTTTAAATTTTTATACAATAACTTTACATGAAAATCTGTTTGAAAGTTAACCATAGATATGTTTGGCATGGAGTACAAGAAAATAGTCTGTGGCCTTTGTAGAATATCACGTTTTATATTAGTAAAAGAATAAAACATTGCAACACCATAACATTTTGTTAAAATTTTGCAAATGTCTGAAGTTTAAGCATTTTTTTTTTTGAATGAGCAAACATTTTTTTTCCATAAACTTCAGGCTTTGCATAATATATAGATATATTAATTTTTTATATAATTTTCGAAAAGTTACATGAGGTATATTAAAAAAGTTATTTTTAGCACATGGAGGTTAAATATGTTTAGGCCTTTTCGTGTACTCTGGCTAACATGTTTTGCACCTTGGCTAGACCGCTTCCGAACACGCTGTTGGCACTGGAAGTGGACGATATGGAACTTTTGCTCGTTCTGCCAATAACTGTACCATCGGATTCTGCACCGCTGCTGGTACTAGATGTCACAGTGGACGATCTGCGAGGCATTCTTGAACGAACGAACTGAGATGGTTTGATGGTATTTGTGTACGGGCAAACTTCTACGATTGGGTCGTTTGTCCAAAGCTTTATAAAAATGACGAGGGAATATTTTAATGATATGAGAAAAAGATAAAAGAATTTATAAAATTTTTCTCGTAAGAGAAACTCACATTATCGGATTCCTTAGTCCATTTTAATACAGCTTCGTCGTCACCGTAACAACCTGCACAACTGATGATGATGGGCTCGGTTTTAGATCTGCAATATAATTTAAATCAACCCTTCATTCTTATGCAATACTAACACAGCACGTAAAAATGTTTTCGCATCAAGAGGCACGACAGTGACTCCAGTCTAAGCCAAGTACAGTAGTCACTGACTGACTCTTATTACCGGAGTCATTATTATTACCGGAGTCATTACAGCCAAAATTCAACTCGCTGTTACTTTGGTCCTAAGATAAATATTATTAATCTGACAATTGCATTTGAGAGTATTCAATAGGACATATACGGCTAAATTTGAAGTGTCATATCCAATTAATAATAGAATTAGAGCTGTTTAAAAATTGCAAAAATCGAGCACAAAAAAAGCGTCATTTTTCTTCTCCTTCTCCTCCTCCTATGCAGACACCTCTATAGGTCGCATCGTTTAATCGATATCGATGAAACAAGAGGCACGGTAGTGATTGACTCTAAGCTAAGTATATTAATCACTGACTGACTATTATTACCAGAATCATTACAGCCAAGATTCAACTCCTTGTAACTTTGGTCCTAAGTTAAATATTATTAATCTGACAATTACATTTCAGAAAAATATTCAATAGGACATAGATTGCTAAATTTGAAGTGTCATATCAATTAATAATAGAATCAGTATAGGCATAATCTAACTTAATTGAAATCTTCTGGAAATTTTGACCCAATTGGGCTAAATTTAAAAGGTTTAGAGGTGATGATCCTCTTCTGTAGAAATGTCTCTATTATATCCTATCGTTTACACAATTTTGAAAAAATAACTAAATGTTAACTTAAATGTTACTTAAGCCATTGTGAAAAATACAGCCCAATAGGGCTAAAAAGAATAAAATAGAGGTCTTTTCATCACGAACTTTTCTACAGTCATATCATTCAACCGATTTCGACAATTAAATTTCATATATTTTATGTTTGTTCATTATTTTAATAAATTAGAAACGTCAATTCGATCGAAATAAAAATAGAGTATTTAATGATGTATTAAATATATCATCTAAAAAATAAATGATATCCCATCAAAAACATCTCATATGTAATAAAATAAGCCAAGTAGAGTATTACTGAAAGAGGATATTTGTGAAAATTTAGATAAGGTTATTTTGATTGATGTTATCATATTATTTTCTTAAATCGTGAAGCGTTTGTTTCCCGATTTAAGAAAATTATATAACTACATCAACCAAAATAACCGCATCTAAATTTTCACAAATATCCTCTTTCAGTAATACTGTACTTGGCTTATTTTATTACATATGAAATGTTTCTGATGGGATATTTTTGATTGTGCGATAATTTTATACGGAAAAATTAAAATTTCTTCCATCAAAAATACTATTTTAAGATATTTTTCTCATTAAACATCCGATCCAATCTCACTTTTCGTATCTTAGGAGAAAAGTCGTAGCATCTTTCAAATTAAAAATACATATTTAATGTTCATACATTATACTTGTTTTAATAACAACATATAATGAAACGTCTAAGAATAATCTAAATATGAGAATTAGAAAATTTCGACGTGTTATTAATGCAGTAGTAAATCTCAAGTTACGAAATTGACAACATGGAAGATACAGTACACAGTGGGTGATCGGTTAACGAACATAATCCGTTCCAAGACAATGTTTGTTATCCGAATTGTTCGTTAACCGATCATCAATTTACCATAGGTTTTTATGGGAATTTAATTAATTCGTTCCGGAGACCCAAAAAACATAAATAAAAAATTATATTTTCTTAGTACATTTATATGTAATAACCATAATATATACATACATAATCTTGCATTTTCATTTATATGTTTATTTTCCGATAAAGAATCTGTCCAATATCGATTGCTTTTCTCTCTCCTTCAGGATTTTTCGGAAGTGATTAATAGCATTGTCATGGTAGAGATCTCCAAGCCTATTGACCATTCTAAGACCAAAAAATTGTAAAATCTCTTACTTTCTTTAATAAATCTTTAATTTGTTTTACGTTGTTTTACGAGTTCATTTTAATCAAGAAAAATTACTGTTCTTCCATCCTTATCCATATATCCACGAATGCGCAAGGCCTAAGCCTGTCATTCCGTTAAATTAGTTAAGTCGAAATGTCCTCATGGAATATTTTTATCTGCAGACGGCCACTTATAGAGCGGCCATCATCACAGGCTGACCAACACATGATAGAGTCAACCCGGAAGGATGGGTTTCAACGGGCCGGGCCCAGATCCCTCCTGAAAAATGATTTCAACGGGCCGGGCCCAGATCCCTCCTGAAAAATTGGAGGAGTGGGATCCCTGGATCTTCCAGAATGTTAAGCCTACATTTTACCACGCAGCCATCCGGCTGATCTGTCATTCGGTCAGTCCGCGGGTCCCACAGTTTTATCCGGCTGATCTGTCATTCGGTCAGTCCGCAGGTCCCACAGTTTGTTCTGTCGCGGCCATCCGGCCGACCTGTCATTCCGTCAGTCCGCGGGTCCCACAGTTTGTTCTGTGAAGTGGTCGTCCGCGGGTCCCACAGTTTGTTTCTGTGAAGTGTTCGTTATCCGAAAGGCTGCGGATCCCACAGTTTGTTCTGTGAAGTGTTCGTTATCCGAACATGTGTGGGTCCCACAGTTTGTTCTGTGAAGTGTTCGTTATCTGAACATGTGAGATCTGTCGTAAAACCAAACATAAAAATCTTTCGAAAAAGTGTTCGCTATCCGAACTGTTCGTTATTACCCACTGTATTTCAAATGCAAAATTTTAATTTTGTTAAAAGTATGCCTTATAAAACTATCGAAAATCTAATAACTCACTTAACGTTGCGCTCATTTTCATAACTAAAAATTAAAAATGATAATTTAATTTACTTACTTGATTTCTAAAAGACATTTGATTGGTTTGTCAGATATTTTTATTTTTTCTTGCACTGTTAGTTCGAGAATGTAAGGAACTTCTGTACTACTGAAGGAGACGTTACTTGTACTGTCACTGCTTTTCTGGTTAAGTGTGTTCCATTCACCTAACTGAAGAAGATCGCGAGACTGTTTACGTTTAGTAACATAACTACGTAAAGGTGAACGATCATCGTAACTCAACCAAGGAGCAGATGTATCGTTACCTAAAGATTGTACACTGTCCGTTTTGCAGTTGTCGGCTATTTCGATTCCCACTGACGAATCGTTGTCGCTACTCTGCGTTATAAGTCCATCCCTATACCAAGATGGCAACTGTATTTTGGTTTTATTAACGCACTTTTCTTGCTGAAAATGCAGCGAACAGTTCTTCTTGCAGAGAAACTGAAATGGAGATTCGCTTTCGCTAAAAACAGTCTTAGATGATTTCCTACTATTCCTGCACCATTCGTCTTCCGTATATGCGATAAACAAATCGTCGAATTCGTAACTGTCACTATTTACAGAAGAACTGAGATTATCTAAACTAGTCCATCTTCTCACATCGTCGGCACTCCGAGCAGACGCGATCTTACCAAACCCGCAATTAAAAGTTCTGTGTAAATCAAGTAGCGATAAATACTTATGTGAATGTTTGGAAGATTTTCGTCTATACTTTTGCTGCTGCTCAATATGACAATTGGCAGATGTGAATTTTGTTTTCTCTGATTCTGGCAGGACTGTTTGGCATTTGTCATTTGGCGAATTTACGGTATCGGAACTGTTATGACTTCCAGAATCTTGTCTTTTAACTGTGGAACAAGTTGTTGTCTCACTTTTCTCTTCACCTGGCGATGGCGAATCACCTTCTTGATCGTTTTCCGCTGTTTTTGGCAAGTATTCCATAGTGAAGCAGCTTTCACGGCGGCTATGATTAAAAAATGGCGTTGGAATTGGAGTTGTATAGCAACCACTGTCGTTTCTGTGCCTATTATCTATTTCTGCTTTTTGTTGCAGTAATTCCTACATAAATTTTAACATAGAAATTTAATAAATATTTCGTCAAAAACAAAAAACATATTTTATATAATAAAACAAAACATTGATATGACTAATACATGATTTTCTTATACAAATTATTTCATTCTCATATAATTCAAATTAGAAGAATCCATAATCAAACTATGGCTGTGTTCGAAGTGCCGGTAAAGAATACTTCGTGGACCGGTTTGATCAGTTCACCGGAAGTTCCGACATATTCAGACCTGTTCGAAATATTTTAGACCTCTTCTCCATGTGATCTGCGGAGATCGCTTCGACTAAGACCACATTCATGTAATAAGGCCCCGCGCCCACATGCGTTATTCAGTCAGTCAGTCAACTATTTAATTGCAGGAGTGAGAACAAAGGACTTCTATTGTTTATTCCGCCAACAAAAGAGTTGCTAGTGGGCGCAGTCTCATAGAAGTCATTTGTTCTCACTTCTGCAATTAAATAGTTTAATTGCATGTGGGCGCGGGGCCTAAAAATTCGCGACTACACGGTTTCAGATTATGAAAATAATAAATACAGTTATTATACTGTATTTATTATTTTTTATATTTGTTATAATATTACAATTTTATTTGATATAATATTTTAAATAAATTTTATGTTGATTATATTAATTTGCATAAAATCTAAAAAAGAATAGATACATCATCTATATAATTATATATCATTAAATATAAATTGTATTTAAAATAGTTTTATCATAATTTATAATGTCGATTAAAAGTGATAAAGTTGTTAGTTCATTCTGATATTTTTCAATAACATCATTATAGTTTTAATCATCATCATTCTTTGATCATTTATATATTTTCTAAAGAATCCTATTTATTTCTCATAACGAATTAAATTATATTCATATTTTATACCAAGGAACATAAACTTGGTTAGAGTACTTCAATGGAGTTCGAACATCAATCTCTTTTAAGACTACTCTGACTGAGAATACTTAAGATTAGTACTCTTTATAGAAACAGTCTTGGCATAGTAGTCTTGATACTTCGAACACAGCCCATAATATATCCATGAATCCTTCGATGAATCCCTATGGATAAATCCACGATACACTTACGGCCGTATTCTCAATGACAAATTAATTCTCAGATCAAGATCACTCCTATTTTTCGTACTCTGAATAACAAATTCCGTGAATTAATCTCCATCTGCGAGAGGTTATTTAACCCCTCCCCGATAGAAGGGAGTTAAATAACCCCTGGTAGTTGAAGATTAATTCACGAAATTTGTTGTGGCAAATACGAAAAATAGAAGTGATCTTGATCTGAGAATTAATTCGTCATTGAGAATACGGCCAT